>JACXGM010017272.1:0-19848 GCA_016801145.1 Umbra pygmaea
TGCCTGTACCATTAATACCCAACTCACTGCCTGTACCATTGATACCCAACTCACTGCCTGTACCGTTGATACCCATTTCACTGCCTTTATCACTGATACCCAACCTGCCACATGTACCATTGATAACCAACTGACAGGAGTATAAATGTAGTTGTGTACTCTTGTGGTCTCAATGTCAACTTAACATTTTTGCTGATTTTAGGCTCACCAGGACCCCAGGGCTACCAAGGTAAGAAAGTGTAAATTCACATTCTAAAGTCAAAGGGCTGGATTGAAGTCTTCTTAATGTTGCCAGTTATAGTCCAGTGATTTTCCTCTACTTACTGTAAGTCACTCTAGATACATGACTAAAAAGTAAAATGTTAATGTTTCATGATGAACCCTTTAAACAGATGTTTTTTTTATTTGGAGGCAAACGGGTTCTGTTGGGGACAGCCAAATGAAAATGTTGGCCCCTTATTGTAAGCATGTACAATACATTACATTGCAAACATTTGAGTTATTTTAAACATATGTAGTGCAACAATTCACCATGACACTGGATGATTCTTATGTTGGGGGATTCTTAATTTAGAATGGTAGGTTTTGTTGTTCTAGTAACAAAACATGAGGCACACTGGAGCAGTTAAAGGTAACTAAACAAGTCTTCTCAAATAACAAAGCATTCATAAATGGTGGATAACAACTCTTATACAACAACGCTTCTGTAAAGAAAAAAACATTTTTCAAGGGGTGCCAAACCCACGTCATCTCTATTAATGTCAGTTACCTGACAGACATGACAAGTACTGCCTGTATGATTTCACAGTGTCTCTCTGACCTTAACTTTCCAGGCATGTCTGATTGGAAAAACACCCACAGGTGTGTGGAGACCTAATTATCCCCAGGTGTGTTGGCCTGGGGAGGGGGAAATGAGCTAAGCAGGCCCTTCTCTGGCTCCACCTGCTGGCCCCACACTGTATTTTAACAGTGATATTGCTCCTTATGTCAGAGTAGATATACCCAGTGCATCGCCTGTGTTTCTGTTCATGTAAGCTCTAGATGTAGAATTGATCTATCAACCACTTGTGAATTCCAGAACTAAAAAAACTCTGTGTTATTAAGACCAAATATGTTAACTCATTTTCACAGTTACCTTGTGTTATAAATGCCATAAGACAGAGCTGGTCCATTTGACTTTACCATCACCGCACCAAGAGATGGTGTTGTCGAAGCTGTACTCTTGTTAAGAGCCTCTGCAAAATGAATGCTGAATTTAAATGTCTAATTGATCTGTGTTTCAGGTGACCCAGGTCAGCCCGGTTTACCAGGTGCACCAGGGGATCCCGGTCTTGGTGAGTAGATAAAATATTTACCAAATGCGTAGTTCCTCATGAACTGGAAACTTAAACCTGTGCCTTAAATACAGCTAAGATTTACCTTGTTTCTTTAGTAGTGTTTTGGTATGTTACTGTAGTTGTTTTTATTTGAATATTTTTTAAATGTACCTTTATAACCAGGAAAGTTGATTAAGAAATAATTGTTATTTGCAACAACAATTGGGAGGGAATGTTCTGGGGGACAGTTTGGATTAACTGGACAGAAGGAGTTGTTGACACCTTGGCAGTTGGGAGATTAGAACCAGGGTTTGTTTATAACCGGTGTCTTTCAGTCAGAACAAAACCCTAGGCCACATTGTTGCCGCATTGTTTTTTATTGCATTATGTTTTGCACAGGTTTTCCAGGCCCATTAGGTCCACCAGGGCCCCAAGGTCCTGAAGGCCCCAAAGGTGCTCCCTTAAACCCCTTACATTTACATTCTTTATTTTTTATGGATCACATTTTGGAGGTTTATAAGCCTATCTTGTGTGCTGAAGGGGAGGCTGGTGTTCCAGGTGCTCCAGGAATTCCTGGATATTCCAGTGGTGGATCCAGAAGTTCCCCTGGACCCCCAGGCCCCCCCGGACCTCCAGGGCCCCCCGGCCGTGATAGTTCTGGCGCACCAGACGTTCGTGAATACATCACAGAATATCTCAAAAGTGAATTCGCTAGCAAACATTACCTCTATAAATCAGGTCAACCAAATCTGATTTGGTTGTTTACATGGCAGATGCCAACTGAAACAGTCAGAATGTATGTTTAGCAATGCAGTGATGCTGGTTAGTGTGTCCGTTGTATAGGTGACGGTGTCAGGGATTACATGTCAGGCCCTCCTGGTCCTCCGGGTGCCCCCGGACCCCCTGGTAGTGGATCAGTGGACGACCTTGCCAATCGTGTGATCACCTACATCCAGAGTAAGCCGGAGCAACACATTATCTGCAGCATTTCATATGAACTCGTTTATTTTGTATTGAACATGACAGTTGTGTTGTAATTTCAGATGGAGGTTTTGCCAGTGGTTCTCCTGGACCTCCGGGCCCACCTGGTGCTCCAGGCAGCACGTCGTTGAATGACATCATCAGCCTCCTGCAGAGTAAGTCAAACGCTGATTGTTATGATGTAGAAAAGCAGTTCATCATCATGACGTACCCTTGACTGACCCATGACCCCCTCAGGAGAGGAAGTGCGCCGTTATGTCATCGGGCCTCCTGGACCCCCTGGGCCCCCTGGGAACCCATGGGGCGGGGGCTATGCCTTAAATACCCATGAGGTGGCCGGGCGAGTCCTCGACCTGATGCATGGTAGGATATCTCTGAAACCGACACGTCACATTTGGACTTATTCACACACCATTCATATAATAAACCGTGTAATTGTTCCTGAAATGGAGGGCCTCCTGATCACCAGGAAGGGGTGTGATTGGTTGTTGAGTCTGTCTGTCATCAGAGCAGGGCAGGCTGGCATTGCCTGAAACCCCTGGACTTCCGGATACACCTGGTTCCTATAGTGACATTTCTCATCCGTTTTGGGCAGACATTGTTCCTAGTCAGCAGAAAATGAATCACATGACACTGCATAAGAATGTGTTACAATGTGTTACTATGGTGACCAGTTCAAAGGCATTCCTATTCAAATGTCTGTACGTTCTTCTGTATATCCATTTTAGATTCTGAGTACAGAGGTGTTTTGGGCACCCAGGGGCCTCCTGGCCCTCCAGGTGTACCAGGCCCCCAAGGGCCCCAAGGCCCTGCCGGACTCCCAGGACAGACCCAGTATAGTGGCTCTGAGTACAGGCTGGAGGAGATCAAAAACTACCTACATAGTAAGTATGTTAAACCTATAGTAAGTCAAACCCTTAACAGATCTTGCACATGCTCACCCATAGCTGTCTTTGTATTATTTGCACATTACCATTTTGTTAGCCATGCTCATTCTGTTACCTTATCTAGTGTTATTTTTGCACTGTCACTTTACACTCCAAATAATCTACCTCTCTATTTTAGAGACTATTTGGTCTGATTGTACAGTATTTTTATTCCTACCGTAAACATGTGTGACTGGATATTTGTACTTATTTTGTACATAATTTTGTTGCCTTGCACCTTATCTTAGCCAGGTCACAATTGCAAATAAGAAAGTTTTCTCGGTCAGATTAGCTGGTTAAATAAATATGAAGAAAAGTTGGATGATATTAATGAGGGTTTTATGCATGACTTTACAGTCTTGTATGTGATATAACTAATATAGGAATTGCTGAATTTACTATGTACAGTATAACATATACTACTGGGTATAATACCCACACACTAATAACTAATATAGGTTAGTTAGGCAATAAGGCACAGTGGGGTGTGGTATATGGCCAAGTGTGACTGTTCTTAGGCTCAGTGCCTGGACACAGTGTTAGGCTGTTGTATGTTGGCAATACATCCCAAACCCTTGAGATGCATTCATGCTTTTCAACACAATTAGAGCAGTAAAAAGTGATCTTATGTCATAACTGTAGTATACGGTCTCATATACAGTACTACAGTACATCTATCAGCCAATCAGCATTCACTCTGAGTAATGCTTAATGGGACACCAGTCTTAATTATGTGGTTTCATCCACTGTATCGTCTCCACCAGGGTCTGGTTTTAGAGGCCCTCCTGGACCTCCCGGCCCCCCCGGGCCTGAGGGTCCACCCGGGGCGCCGCAAGGACTGGTATCATACGCCTCCAACACCAACCATAGAGCCCAACTACCAACACAGCTACAGCAGTTCATAAAGAGTGAGTTTTCCAAGAGCACTGTGTTAATAGACTTACCCCCCTCAAACCACACGCTAACTAACAGACCCCACCCATGGTTGCTGCCCCAGTTGGTTTAAAGCTGTAAACTATAAGTGAGTTTGCAACATTTACAGTTTTGTGTCTGTCTTCTCCAGGTGATGGTGTCAGTCGAGGCATGTTTGGGCCCCCTGGTCCCCCAGGACCTCCTGGACCCCAAGGACAAAAGGGGGAGCATGGTGACCCAGGGCACAGCCACACTTTTGACCAAAGGACCAGTGAGGGACGAAAGTTTGCGGAGACGGAAACAGATTACTCCAGCATGGCTGTCCGAGTGACAGACTACATCAAGTGTAAGTCCATTAGGAAAGTTCCTTCTGTCAACACAAGCTCTGTTCTTCGAACTGTCATTTCTTTTTTGCAACGTTATTGTTACGTTAGCCTCCCTCCCCTCCAATCGCATCACTACGAAATGTGCTCATGTCCTCCCTAAGCCCAACAAACAGCGGTAGACAAGGCCATGCGAAACACCTCTGTCTCTGTATAAATGTGAAAACAATAATTCGATTTTGTAAAAAATAAGTATGCCATCTAAATAGCTATGTGTTTTAAATATAAAAAGTAATTTTTAATTATTTTTACAGCTTTTGTAAGCTGATCAACAAACAGTGGAAGTCAAACTTATTAGTGTTGTGGTTGGAGGTATATAACAGATATTGATGGATAGCAGGTTACTCTGATAAATTTTTATATATAAAGAAAGAATATCCACCAATGGATAACTAGCTTCCACCTGGAAGGTAAATTCTTTTCATTTTTCCCTTTTGAATTATATTTGCACCTGACTAGAAGTGTGCAGAAATAATTGACAATTTTTCCTACTGAATCATAAACTGTCAATGAAATTACCTACCAAAGCCATCCATTTTAAAAAGAAATCTCTACTGAAATGAAAATGCAAGCACCCATACCTAACCCTTACTCCTTCAAAAACAAAATGTCTGAGCAGCTATTTGATCCATGCACCTGCTATGCACCTTGTCCAGCATCTCATGTAATTTGTAGATCTCATCTGAAGATTGCATTTGTTAGTAAGATAGAGACAATCATTAGCAATTAATTAATATTCCTACTTTGCCGGTCATTGTATTTCCATGTATGTTATCTCTGACGTGGACTGTACGCATGCTGTAGCCCACGGTCTGCTGAGGGATGTAATACAGGACCGCTTTCAGCTGGAGAAGTCCCAGATGGTTCAAGGACCCCCAGGTCCACCTGGCCCACCTGGTGCTCCAGGCTTCAGCCGGGTGTTTGGTTCCTATAGTAACGCCACTGACCTTGTGGAATACATCCGAGGTGACTAAAATACACTATAAATCCATTGTTTATTTAGTAGCCGAACTTTACTTCATCATCTTATCTCCTGAATCCTCCACAGCCCATAGCAACATTGTTGGAGCCCCCGGGAGACCAGGACAGAAAGGAGAGATGGGACGTACAGGTACCAAAGGAGAGAGAGGTAACCTTTAAACTTTTGAAATCATCAGCGATGTGCTGACATTGTAAGCCATTTTTCTAAAACGCCTTTTGATCAGGTTAAACAATGTCATATGAGTGATCTTATTTTCCATTTTGAATTGTAATCGACTAGGCCTGGACGGCCTCCCGGGAAGAGCAAGTGTCCCAGGAGGGATAAGGAGAGACAGGGGAGAGGAAGGTACATCAAGGCCATCATTAAAAGTGTCCTTGATATTTATCTTCTGATCTTTGGTACCATTAGTCAAGCAAACGAAAGAGCATAGAGTAAGATCTCATTATGATTGCAATTCTTTCCACAGGAGACCGCACAGTTGTGACACACCGACGAAGAAGGAATGTTGGTGTTTGACAGAATAATAATATACTGTTGATTCTCACTAAAGGCCAATGAAAGTACAAGGATATAGGATATGTTAATAAGGATATAGGATATGTTGTGGCCTAAAGCCATAAAGACATATCTGATATACTGTAAATGTATAGTTGTCTAGAAGATGAACAGTACAGTATTCCATGCGCTGCTGTATATTAATGTAATAAGGGATTATGTTGTTGATTTTCATTTGTCAATGTCTTGTCTATGATCTATTTTTATATGTTACAGTGATTGAAATTGGCTTTTTATTATACCTCTTTGCATGCTGAATGCATATAATGTCAACCTTTGTTGTGAAAGATATTACAGGGCCTGCTATTTTATATTCAAAAGCTTTTTGCTTTTTTACATTGTGCTATTTTAATTTTGGTTCTTGAGGAAAAACACATTTCATATATAGAAGCAAACCAAAACCATAGAATGTACTTTTAGAACTATATAAAATAATGCTGAAATATAATTTTAACTAAATCAACCCAATTGGAATTGCTTAAGAATCCATCAATAAAGAAACTGGTTCACAATTATGTAAACAGGAAATAGTTTATCTACAGTACAGGCATTCAATAAACTATAATGTAAACGTGTTTTAAAAATGCATGTGATTTATTGTGTCCTTACTAGTCCAATTTCAAAGAACATTCTGAATTCAATCCCTGGCTCATTTTTAAAAACCTAACTGAAATCATGACACCATTAATAGAACAAACTGAAATGATTGGTTTTCAATTATATTTTCAATTCAGTTAAAATTTGAGATTTAAAAACAACTGAGAAAATACTAAAATGTCAGTACTGTTGTGAAGATATAAATAGTTAGTGGCAGAATCTCTTAATTTGGTGAAAGGCGCACAGCACTCATTCCATTGTATATGATTTTTCATATTTGTTGCCACTATTACAGACCAATTATAAAAAAAAAAACATTGGCTGCAGGAACATCAATCAGTCAGTGTTATTTTATAATTGGTCTGTATTTGTTACCACTATTACAGACCAATTATAACATTGACTGTTTGATGTTCCTGGAGCCAATAATAAAAAAAACTGGAAGATGATTAATGGACCAATCAGAGGTCATGATGGCCTAAACCACGTCAGGTCCAACATCATTTTAAACTACCGTACTACTATTAGGTATTACAACTCTAATGAAGGCTATAACCACGTCAAAAGTAGATCATGCATATTTATGATAAAACTGGCTAGAATTGTATTTCTACAAAAATATTAATTAAAACTATTCATCGTGATGATGTTACACTCTTCACAAGATGAGTAATGAACCAAACATTTAAATAAAATACAATAAGCATACGGTATATAGATCAGTATAAGAATACACTAAAGAGATCACTATAAGAATACAGTATAGAAATTACTAAAAGAATACAGTATAGAACTCACTTGGGTCTGGACTTGAGCTAAGTTAGATTGACTAAACCGTAGAGGGTGACGACACAAATACAGCATATTCAAATATTCTGTTGAAAACGTTAAGGCTATTAGCTAGTATGAATGATTATGTTACAATAAAACCAAAAGCCAGGCAGTTCAACTGATGAATAAGGTCATTAATACCATCCCAGCAAACTGAGGTGGTCCTACAAACATCCAAGGACTGACACGCAACCTTCTCTGAGGAGGTATTCTTACTCTGAGTCCTTATCTTAAATCAGACATACCGAAAATTGGCATGAAATTCTAACAAAACAAATCCTAACAGACCTTTATAGACTACTATAAACACCATTGCATCCATTAAAGTAAAAGCCTTGTGTTTCTCTTTAAACACAATTTGAGTGCCTTCTACTTGATATTCTAAAACAAAATGGCCACCTACAAAAATAGCTGAACAAATCTCAGGAGTTGTGCAGGACAGAAGGCCTTCTCAGCAAACCTGAAAATATCCTGGGAACCTTATCCAAATCACTCTGTCTCATTGTGTTGAAACGGTTACATTTAAACCCTTTAGTATGCGTTCTGTTCCAAAACTATTTACAGTACTGAGTGCATTTATTTTCATACTTGTATATTCTCCTTTTGGGAGACAAACCCCAAACTATGGTGTTGAAAATGGCATTATCTACCAACTGATAGTACTGACAAAACAACAAATTCCAAACTGCTATTAACAATTTCCAAAAAAGAACATTTGCAAAGATTTGATAAATATAATGTAAGAACTTAAACTTGCATTAATATCCATGCACAACTTTCAGTACACAATCCTTAGTCCTTTAGAAATTAAATTCAGTATTTTATCAAGACTTGCGATCGCATATAAAATATAACACTTCTATATGCCAAAATCCATTATAAAAATGTGCTCATCGTTCTTTCACAAAAGTACATTCTTATCATGTCATTAGCGTTTTCAAACATCACCCTAGATATTAGATTCTAAACTTCAGTGGTAACATTTTACTTCTAAGTATTCGGTTTAGTTAGTGCAAATAACTAATTGAGCAGACAAAAATTGAGCAGCAATTGTTTTATCAAAGAAAGCTTACATTTAAAATGCCAATCCACTGAAATAAAATCATATAGGCACTAGATAAAAAAATAATTAAAAAGTAACTACGTAATTCATATGAATCTGCAAAAAAATAAAAATAAGACAGTCAGGAACACTTTAGTGGTGTGGAGGCAAGGATTTGAGTAACACATGCCAAAGTAACTTCAAAAAGCATGTTTGTCCCTCATAGCTCTATGTTGTTATCATATCAAATGAGGAAGTTAGAAGACACTAAAAACAAAACTGGGCTGTGTTCAGTTGCTTCCAAAACATTTTGAAATGGAGTTGTGGAGGTTCTTCAAAATGCAGCGCAACTTCTACAATATGAACAACAGATGTACGCATTCCGTTGCAAAACATTTTGCGACGGTGTGTCCTATTGAACAGGACAATGAAAATGTGCTAAATTGACATCTACCAGAATGCCACTGAAAGGGTCTTCTGAATGAATACAGTCTGTAGCTTCAGGGGTACTGTCCAATCCTCTTCCGGAGGCAGAAAGAGGCTCGAATGATCCGCCTAGAGGAGTACAAACACACCACTGGGAGATGTTCCCCTATGACCCCTGAGCATTGTCAGTGGGGACTAGGCAAGGCAGCGGATGATGTGATTGTGTTATTTCATTAGTGTGTGTCAGTTCAGTCGTGCATATTCACCCGGAGTGTGCAACTTAGTTCATTGGTTGTGTTCATATGTGTGTTCTGTGTCCAAGCGGACAGCCAGCAGCGCTAACCCTTAGAAGCCAGTGGAGTGGACGGTGGGGATGGGGTAAAATTTGGAGATGCGGCTCTGGGCCGAAGGGTTAAGGCACTCTGACTCTCCGCTCATCTTGAAGAACACCTCCTGTTCCTGGAGCTTCCTGGCAAAATCGTCCTCCAGAGCCTGAGGAAAAGCAGCGTAGCATACTGTCTATAGGATTCTGAACATCTCAAATAATACATGTGATATTTTGTGCTCTTAACTTCTGAAGTAACACATGTTGAGTTCACATCACTGGTTGATTTGCACTGCTTTAATTTCTACCTTACATGTATTTGTTAAAATGTTATCTATCTGTATTAGCAGTAAACAAACTATCACCTGTAGCCTGAAGACAACATATTTGTATGAGCGAGATAGTTTAATAAAAAATTCCGTAAAACCTAAACTAATGAAATACTAGTGAATACTTATGAAGTACTCTGCCATCTCTAATATGCACTGTTGTCACTGTTAGACAAATGAGATGATCCTCAGTCTAATATTCAATAGAATCAATAGTGTTCCCTGTCCTTGGTCAGCTGTGACCATAGAAATGAAATGGATAGAAAGGCCATTCCAATTCAAATCAATGTAGCAGAATGGTCAAAGAGGCAGCCATTTTTGTGTACCACGTCATTGCAAAGATCTAGCTGCCTACTTCCAAATTAAACTGATTCCCGTGTTGTCACTGTGAAAACAAACAATAATCGCCATTTTGTTGTGTACTAATCGAACGCCAAGCAGTTCAATGGCCGTTCTATCCATTCTATTTCTATGGCTGTGACTCTGCACTAGTTACCTTCTTCCTGGGTCGGAGTTTGTCTCTCCAGTCCTTCAGCTCCTGGCTGTGTTCCTCATCCAGCTCCTTCAGCTTCTGGGTCTCGTGTTCAATCAGGATATGGCACTTCTCATTCTGAAAGGCAGCCGCACCAGGCGTGAGACGCTGGACTCAGCCCAAGCATGAGGACTGGTGCATAAATGAGTTAGTGGATGGGTGTCTGGGTAACGTCGTACCTGGAGCTGTTGCAGCTCTCTTATGTTGGCGTCACACTGCTGCTGGAGGTCTCTCATCTGGTTCTCGTGTTTCTGAAGCTGGTGGAGGCGTTCATTCTTCTGCCTCTTTTCTTCCTGCGTTGCGAACTGGAAAACACACCCACAGTTATTTAAAGTCTTGTTTACTGTCGATCCACATCGCTCGTCGTTCGTCCTGCCGGTCTGAATAGACTGCAGTTAGCCCAGATACAGCCGTAATGTGATACGTGTGTAATTTGCACGGGCAGTCTCCAGCTTGACCCGGCTCTGTGGGACATTATACACCCACACCCAGTGTGTTTGGCTTTGAAACCGTTCTATGCCTGGGAAAGTCCATTTGAATTGGATTAGCAAGCTTTGAGAGAAAAAATGTATATAATCCCTCATCCCCTGCCGATACTATAATCTAAATACATCCAAAGGGTAATATCTAAATACATACAATAGGTTTCCTGTTCAAAGAAATGGATTTTATTTGAGTCAGCAAAATGGCCGACCGTAGACTAGTGAATCCTTTATCTGTCACCTGTTTGACCTTCTCCCTTTCCTGCTCGGGGGTTATTGGGCCCCCCGTGATGCGCAGGCTCTTCTTGAACATGGCCATGCGCGTCTTGGCCTCGCTGCGCTGGATCTTGGGCAGGCGGGCCTTCTCCTGTGTCTGCCGGTTCTTCATGTCCTCAATGAGACGCTGGTTGTAACCCTGCATCTGTTCCATCTCCTGAACAGCAGCGCAGTGAGAGAGGGAGATATAGGGAGAGGAAAAAAAACTGAGTGAAACAGAGGGAGAAACACGATCTGAGCTTTCAGAGCAATGCCAGTGAGACATTTGAAGGTTATTGAGAAGTTGCCAAAGTGTTAGGCAATTAGCTGTCTAGCCAACTGTGGTCAGTGTGCATTTTGCACAAGGAAGCGTTATTGTTGTCTGCAGAAACGCATCGCTACGGCTGCAATATAATTCAGTCAGAACTGATAGTAACCAAAAATTGATAGGTAAGTGTTTAGGGATGGATCTCGTGAAATGATTCTGAATCAGCTGTTTTCTGTCTGTGTGGAAGCCCCAGTGTACCTTCTCGTGTCTCTTGAGCAGCTGGTGTCGCTGCATGAAGTACTGGTCTTTTAGCTGCTGTTTGAGCAGCTGGTGTTTCTCCTGTAGGTGGCGCTCCTCCAGCTCCCACATAGCAGCTTCCCGTGCTGCCAGGGCCAAGAATACAAACACAGTCCGTAAAGATCCACTGCATTAGAGCACCGTTGAGCATAACGTTATTAGGAGAACCATCACATTTGCTTTACTCAAAATTTAATGTACACTAACAGATTAGATTAAAATTTGAGAGAAACTCTCTCTACACCTTCCATTTCCTTTGTTTTCTTTAGATTTTATTATGTGTTGGGGTATTTTCATTATTTTTATTGACAGGACATTAGGTAGCAGGGACTAAGGAAATAGTTCTGTAGAGGAGACGGAGAGGAAGGACAAAATAATCATCGAAGCTGGGGCTCTAACCCTAGTCATATGGTGCACGCATTGTCCAGAGACGGACACTTAGGCTGCTACGCTAAACTCCGGCATGATCGGCAATTCTTAAAGCCTTAAAGGCTGGGATCATTTCTGTAGAGCTATGTGTGTAAGCTGACACGTATTACGTCTGGCACGGCCGGGATCAGATCAGGCAGTGTTAGCCACTGCTCAGTTAATGTTGGGAATCTGTATTTAGGTACTAGATCCAACTGATCACAGTTCAAGTTCAACTCTGTGAAAGTGTTGTTTGAAGTTATTATCTGTGACGTTGAGTGCTTGCTTGGCATCTCTGGAAGTTTCAATGTAGTGATCATGGCTTCTCCTACTACAATGCGCATTGGCTTAACACAAAAACAAACATTTTCTGTTTGAGTTCTTATTATAACAATTTTCTTCCCTCACAACTTTAACAGTTTCACGAGTCAGGTTTTGCTCTGACATCTCCCCCATTTTAAGAGAGTTATGACAGACAATATAAAGATACTATAGATGGATAATTACATGTAGCATAGAAACCCTCATTATCGACATACGCAGTAACTGTTTTGAAATACATTTTCTTTCACCGTGTTGTCCTTGCATCAAAGTATGTTTAGTAATTTTTTGTAAAAACTGTTTTTCTAGCATGTTACCGAATAGCATGTCTGAAAGGTTTGCAGATGTAGTGTTATTTTAAGATAATGTAGATAGAGAAGTACATGTATCTTTACCTCTGAGGAGCTGCTGTTTATGATTCAGACAGTCTCTCTCAATGGTGGCCAGCTCGTGTTTGTGTTGCTGAATGATCTTCTTCAGGGCACAGTCCA
The DNA here is from genome assembly GCA_016801145.1 of Umbra pygmaea. Lineage (NCBI taxonomy): Eukaryota > Metazoa > Chordata > Actinopteri > Esociformes > Umbridae > Umbra > Umbra pygmaea. The sequence goes on from JACXGM010017272.1 coordinate 12,660, forward strand.
GGTCCTGCTGCTGTTTCTGAAGGAACTCCTGCTCCTAAGGACCAAACAGGAAGAGTTATGGCTAATTCAAACCTGTCTACACCTTGTAATTCCAACACAAACAAGGAAAAGAGTCATTTTTCTTTCAGGAAAGGGAAAGAGTCATTTAAGTCACATGAAAAGTCCACAAGTCCAACACCCAAAAACACACAAAGGTTGAAGCGAATTCTCTTTGTCAACGAGTTGATTCACACATTGACAATACTGCCCTAAAACCAGGTTTACTTCTACAGTAAATCAAGACAACGACTGAGGAGAACTGACAGTGAAGTACACAAGAATTAGACCGAAACTACGGAAACCCCATGCTGCCTGCCTACGTTTGAGGAATGGGGTAATATTCAATCAACTGGGTCCAGACCTGCCAGTCAAACAGCACCTCAGCACAGGTGGACCTGCTGTGACATCACACCTATCAGGACAGGGAGGTAATCTTGTCCGTTACTCAGCTCTAATGTATGGATAACCTTGTCCCAAGGCTACTTATGTCTTGTGCTAGTAGTGTAGGCTTCCAACCAAACCAGAGTTGACATAAAGCTAAGTAAGCATTGGTTATTGGCCACACTGCTGGACCTAGCAACACCTGGCAAAAGGCTTTAGACTAGACAGGGTAGATGGTCTGGCTCTGGAAAACCTAGTGCTTAGGTTGTCTTCTGGCAGGTCCGCTCTGAATGAGTGATGTGAATGTTGTTGTTCCAATGCCGGGACATCTGTGCTAATGCTAAGTTTAGGGTTGATCCATTCTGCTGAGGTCTTATTCAGCCTGGGTGTTAAAGAAACTAGAACAACACTGCTGTCTCCAAGTCAATTAATGGATCAACTCGCATGTGAGAGCAGGGAGGATAGATTTCAAACAAAGCAGAACATTCTTAGAGCGGAGAGGCCTGACTTACATCCTGCATGGGAGCATTGAAGAGAGTGCAGGACGATAACTGAAAAGACTGAACCATAACCTGGGACATGCCCTGTAGACAACAACAGGTTCATTATGCGTGTACTGATCAAAACATGTAGCCTGAAACCGTGCATTATTGAACATAATGGACATCAGTAACACTCAGGCTACAGTATCTCACTAGAGACATACGTGGTGGTTAAGAATATATTCTACTTCAGTGACAACGTATTATACTGTGGAAAAAATCTGGTGTAGCATTCCAAATTAAACTCTCTTTAATATTAGTAAACAGTGTTTTCTCCGTTTTTTTTATGACATCAGTAATGTATATTTTAAAAACATTTATAATAAAAAAATGTTGTTCAATAAATTATAATTGAGGGATATAGTCACTTTAAGAGCTCCACTCTACATTCAATTCAAATGTCACATTTAATTTAGCTAAATGCATAGGTGATGCGTCACGGTTTGATGGACGCAAGACAGTTCCATGGAAGCGCACTGTGACACACAATTATTACATCTAATTACTATGCAAACGTTCCTCAAATTTGAAGAAAATGTCATTTGGACGCCAAGCTGAGGGAAACTAGCTACTGACTCTACACTGTAGACAAGTATAACAGTGTCTAATTACCAGTATAATGAATCATTGTCAGCCAATATTCATGGATGAGTGACTGCTCATTCTTCTTTTGGTGGTGCGACAGTATTGTTTTTATTCATTCTTTTTTTTTCTTTTTATTTTCACAATAGCATTTTTCTGTTTGTGTGGAAAGAGAACTGCTATTAACAAACCAATGGTGAGTGATGGCAGTGTTAAGGATTTGTTTTTAGTTATTCAGCCAAATTTAATGAGAAGACTGAGGAAACCACAGTCTTTCAACTACTCTTGGTTGTGGTCTTGGGGTCACCAGGCTTCAAAAAGCACCATCAGACACCAACTCCACAACTATAGCCTCTTTGGAACGGTTGCCCGAAGAAAGTCATTTCTGACCCCAAGACACAGATGCAAGCGCTTAAGAGTTTGCCAAACATCATTTAAATTATGACTGGAAGAAGGTGTTCAGATGAGACCAAAATGTAACATTATGGTCAGATTCAGCATTGGCATGTTTGGCGTCAAAACACAGATGCATACAAGGAGAGGCATCTCATAGCCACAGTAACATATGGTGGTGGGTCAGTGATGTTTTGGGGCTGTTTTAATTCCAGAGGTCAAGGGGCACTAGTCAAGATTGATGGCATAATTAATTCCACCAAGAATCTGGCAATTTTGGCTGACAATCTGTTCGCCTCTGCCAGAAGACTGGGACTTGGCCGTAGATGGACTTTCCAACAAGACAATGACCTAAAACATGCCTCAAGATCCACACAGAAATGGTTCCATGACAACAAAATCAATGTTCTGCCATATGCAATCTGAGTCGCCGGAACTCAATCCAATCGAAAACCTGTGGGCTGAATTGAAGAGGGTAGTTGATAAGCGCAAACCCAAGAATGTGAAGGATCTTGAAAGGATCTGCATAGAGGAATGGTCCAAAATCCCTCCAAATGTGTTCCTTAACCTTGTCAAACACTACAGGAATAGACTCCATGCTGTTATCCTTGCCAGAGGTGGTTGCACGAAGTCCTGCCAATAATTATAACCCTGGATTTTGGTGAAATTTCTTTTGTGTTGGTTGGTTCCATTGCAAAATAAATAAAGCACAGTGCTTCTCACATGTTTGTATTTTGAGTTTCTCTCTATAATTATATTGTGTTTTTAAAGTATTATTTCTGCATTGCCTGTCAGGGGTGAAAGTAATTTTGGAGCCCACTGTATTAGGATTGTCTGTTGGCTGTAGTTTGGTGTCAGTTCCAACTTAAATACAGGATTAATTGGACCACATGCAATTCACACAGGTTCTGATGGCCTCTTGCTTTAAATGTGACCTTGGGTTACCGCCCGAAAATGGTGGCGCCAATCAATCAGTAACATGAACTATCAACCTCAGACTACACCCTCCTGACTAGTTCCTTCGTGTAGCATTTGGATTCGGACACACCCCAAGGGGATAGTATTTGTTTAATTTCAACAATGACAAAAAAGTTTGCTTTGTTAGCTTACTGCCTAAAGGACAACCTAGAGTAAAAAGTGTTCCAGGCTAATATGCGCTCTGCATAATAGACACTGTGGAAGAGGATAAATGGCAGACAACACTACAATCTCAACAAAATCATTGAGATAAATGTTTATAGACATGTCGATCAACCAGCTGCAAACTTGCAGTCTGATGTAGTGTATTCACCCAATGATATTCCCCCCACTGTCCTTCCTGCATGTTAGGCCTACGTAACTTTGACAGCCAGTCCTTTAGCAAAACATTGTCATCAAAACAGCATGTTAAATTACAAACAGCTAATTAGAGACCACGCAGGCACAGACAATGTTACAACATCAGTTCAAACACCATCTCACCTCCGACAAGGCACCTTGTTAATTACCTCTTTCTTGCGGTTCTTCAGCATGTTCTGGAATTTGGACAGCTCCTTGTCCTGCTCGGCCTTGATGCGCTTGGCCTCGTCCCTCAGCCGGTTGGTGTGTTCCTGCTCCAGACGCTCGATGGTCTGCTTCTGCTGCCTCTCCAGGTTCTCCACCTCCTGGTCGTACTGACGCTTCTTACTCTGTGGGATGAGGAATCCATGTTGATGGTGTGTCGGCTCATCATGTTACCTTCATATAGCACTTGTATATAAGCACTGGTCATCCACAAACGGTTTGATGAGCACGTAAAGCAACAATATTTCAAAGGCATCCAATCAGTAATGGATTCTCTGGCTGGCGGTTTCAGCCTCTGCCTACACTGAGAGTGACACCTTGACTGATACCCAGAAGGATTTATTTTGTCCAGGAATAGGTCATGACGCAGGAGGGGCAAAGGCTCATGGAAGTTGTGGTATGGAAGGGGGATGCCCATTTAGACATTACCTAAAATGTATCCACACACTTCCCATTGTGACATTACCTAAATGAATTCAAGCACTTCACATTGAGACATTACCAAAATGTATTTAAGCACTTCCCATTGAGACATTACCTAAATGTATCCACACACTTCCCATTGAGACATTACTTAAATGTATCCACACACTTCCCATTGAGACATTACCTAAATGTATCCACACACTTCCCATTGTGACATTACCTAAATGTATCCACACACTTCCCATTGAGACATTACCTAAATGTATCCACACACTTCCCATTGAGACATTACCTAAATGTATCCACACACTTCCCATTGTGACATTACCTAAATGTATCCACACACTTCCCATTGAGACATTACCTAAATGTATCCACACACTTCCCATTGAGACATAACCTAAATGTATCCACACACTTCCCATTGAGACATAACCTAAATGTATCCACACACTTCCCATTGAGACATTACCTAAATGTATCCACACACTTCCCATTGTGATACTAACGAAATAGACAGTGACTCACAGTCATCTCCTGTTCGAAGCGGCGGTATATCTGCTCCTTCTGCTGCTGCAGTTTGTTGCTTAGCTGCTGCTGAGCTCTTTGCTCCTCCTTCTGAAGGAGACGCAGCTCCCTTAGCTCCTGGCGCCTGGGAGACAGACGGAAGAGGGGTCAACCATGAGAGAATAATGTTTTATTTAACTAAAAGATGAACCAACATAAAGCACTGGAAAAGGACAGGTCTGTTATGGGACCAATGAAAAAACACCCAAAATGGTTAATTTTTATTTAACCTGCATGAGACAGTGAGTCGTGCTTTTATATGCAAATAAATATTGTGTGCTGTGCCCCCCCAACTCCACCGGCTCTCCTACCCATTCTCAGCCACCAGACGCCTCTTGGAGGGTCTCAGATGTCCAGAGTGAGGAAAAACACACTGGTTTCTGGGGGTCTTTTTTAAGACGGGCATAGGGACCTGGGGCTGGTCTGAGCAGTAAATGTGTATGTGGTACATGTACATGTGCTTTAACATAATATATAATGTTGTAAGTTAATGTCAAGAATTTTACGATTACCTGAGGAATCTCATCTCCTCATTCTTGGTGTCATTGTCGGTGACGATCTTAGAAGTCGTCACACTAACCTCCACGCCATCCACCATGAACCTGCGGGTCTTCTTTAGTGTCTTCTTCTGCCGCTTGATGTCCTGTGAAAACATGTTAAAGGCTATAAATATGCAATCAATATACTAGCCTGACATTCCGAACTGAATGGCATTCCGTTTCACTCCATTATTCAGTCTGAATTTACTTCCATATTATCCATTTTCCACAATGGGCATTGTCAAAGACCTAGTCCTCATCTCCTAGCCAATCATAAGTCTTATGTCATTGCGACAAGACCATCATCCAGCTAATGTAATGTGAACAAACTACCTAACACCTGTTGATAGCATTGTCATCAACTGTCACATTACTGACCATTTTTAATAAATTTCATGAATGCCTTCAACGTGACTTCCAATAACAGTGTTTTGTGAAGACATGCCTGTATGGAAGCATTTCCGGGTTCTTTGGTTTTGGTCAGGAAGCTGGAGATGGATAAGTTCATGTCTAAACTGCTGTTCTCTGCAGCAGAACTACTTCCTGAGTCTGAATCCCTCCTTTTCGCGTCCTTCGACTTGACTGGAGTTCCGGTCTCTTCTGCAAGTGGCTTATCTTCCATTAACTCAGCGTCTTTGACTTCTTCCTTATCTTTCTGGACAGTGGGGGAAAGAGGGGCGGGTTTGTCTTCAACTTGATTTTCTTCTGGGGTCAACATAATGACCTTTGTCTCTATGCTAGGCTCCTCATTGGCCAGCTCCACCTCCATCTTGTCTTCCTCCACCTCTGACCCTCCTGTATTGAGGTCATTGGTCTGGATTTCGGCAGTGTCCTCTTCCTTCTCATTCTGACTGGAGATGCTCAGTTGTTCAATCTCCTTGTCTGGTGTGGCAACTTCAGCGTTGAAAATGACTTCTTCTGACTGAGGCTCTGTTTGTTTTCCAGCTGGTTCTGATGAGTTCTCAGTGATTTCTGCTTGGGTCATCTCTGCTATTTCTGGAACCTTTTCCACTTCATTCACTTCTACTGATGTCTTACTGAGTTCTGTTTGTGTCTCACTGAGTTCTGTTTGTGTCTTACTAAGTTCTGTTGGTTTCTCACTGAGTTCTTTTGGTGTCTCACTGAGTGCTGTTGTTTCTCCATTCATTGGAATGTTAGCAGTATCATCAATTTTCTCCACTTCTGCAAGCTCCTCTACAAAGCTAGTGTCCAAAACATGGTTCTCTACTGGCTTGACAATATTGGGTTCTGGAATCTTTTTAACGATTGTTGGAATCACTGGTTCAGTCTTCTCTGGTACAGATTCCAAGATGGATGCTGATGGAGATTGAGGGACTTTCTCATCCTCTGAGCTGGCAATGCTAGCATCAGAAGCTGCACGTTTGTGACCCTAAAAAAGTCAAAACAAAATACTTGTTGGTAAAGTATATCTGATAAACAGTTTATTTGTTATATACAGGTCCTTCTCAAGAAATTAGCATATTGTGATAAAGTTCATTATTTTCCATAATGTAATGATAAAAAATAAACTTTCATATATTTTAGATTAATTGCAAACCAACTGAAATATTTCAGGTCATTTATTGTTTTAATACTGATGATTTTGGCATACAGCTCATGAAAACCCAAAGTTCCTATCTCAAAGAATTAGCATATCATGAAAAGGGTCTCTAAACGAGCTATTAACCTAATCATCTGAATCAACTAATTAACTCTAAACACCTGCAAAAGATTCCTGAGGCTTTTAAAAACTCCCAGCCTGTTCATTACTCAAAACCGCAAAAAAAAGTGTGGCAAAAAACGCTGCACAACGACAAGAGGTGACCGGACACTGAGGAAGATTGTGGAGAAGGGCCGATTCCAGACCTTGGATGACCTGCGGAAGCAGTGGACTGAGTCTGGAGTACAAACATCCAGAGCCACCGTGCACAGGCGTGTGCAGGAAATGGGCTACAGGTGCCGGATTCCCCAGGTCAAGTCACTTTTGAACCAGAAACAGCGGCAGAAGCGCCTGACCTGGGCTACAGAGAAGCAGCACAACAAAACAACAACAAATTTTGCATGTCATTCGGAAATCAAGGTGCCAGAGTCTGGAGGAAGACTGGGGAGAAGGAAATGCCAAAATGCCTGAAGTCCAGTGTCAAGTACCCACAGTCAGTGATGGTCTGGGGTGCCATG
>JACXGM010017273.1:7587-19949 GCA_016801145.1 Umbra pygmaea
GCTCAGTGAGGTTGGATGGAGAGCGTTTGTGAACAGCAGTTTTCAGTTCTTTCCACAGATTCTTGATTGGATTCAGGTCTGGACTTTGACTTGGCCATTCTAACACCTGGATATGTTTATTTGTGAACCATTCCATTGTAGATTTTGCTTTATGTTTTGGATCATTGTCTTGTTGGAAGACAAATCTCCGTCCCAGTCTTAGGTCTTTTGCAGACTCCATCAGGTTTTCTTCCAGAATGGTCCTGTATTTGGCTCCATCCATCTTCTTATCAATTTTGGCCATCTTCCCTTTCCCTGCTGAAGAGAAGCAGGCCCAAACCATGATACTGCCACCACCATGTTTGACAGTGGGGATGGTGTGTTCAGTATGATGAGCTGTGTTGCTTTTGCGCCAAACATAACGTTTTGTATTGTTGCCAAAAAGTTCCATTTTGGTTTCATCTGACCAGAGCACCTTCTTCCACATATTTGGTGTGTCTCCCAGGTGGCTTGTTGCAAACTTTAAACAACCCTTTTTATGGATATCTTTCAGAAATGGCTTTCTTCTTGCCACTCTTCCATAAAGGCCAGATTTGTGCAGTATACGACTGATTGTTGTCCTATGGACAGACTCGCCCACCTCAGCTGTAGATCTCTGCAGTTCATCCAGAGTGATTATGGGCCTCTTGGCTGCAGCTCTGATCAGTCTTCTCCTTGTATGAGCTGAAAGTTTAGAGGGACCGCAGAGTCTTCGTAGATTTGCAGTGGTCTGATACTCCTTCCATTTCAATATTATCGCTTGCACAGTGCTCCTTGGGATGTTTAAAGCTTGGGAAATCTTTCTGTATCCAAATCCGGCTTTAAACTTCTCCACAACAGTATCTCGGACCTGCCTGGTGTGTTCCTTGTTCTTTATGATGCTCTCTGTGCTTTCAACTGAACTCTGAGACTATCACAGAGCAGGTGCATTTATACGGAGACTTGATTACACACAGGTAGATTCTATTTATCATCATTAGTCATCATTAGTCAACATTGGATCATTCAGAGATCCTCACTGAACTTCTGGAGAGAGTTTGCTGCACTGAAAGTTAAGGGGCTGAATAATTTTCTTAGTTCCAGGGAACCGCCAGTGAATAAAGTCATAATATATTTAACAATACATTACTTTGTCAGTGAAAATGTTTCTGCCGGAGACGCTAGATTTGAAGGTTGGCATTGACAATGATAACAAAACCCATGATCCGACGCTACTTCCCGACGTCATCCAAGTACATCTTTTGCTATTGTTTTGATTGAGAGACCCCTAGCGGCCAAAAACTACATACTGTACGTTTAACCACTTGTTATATTGGACCTGAAGAGATGCATTTCTGTGATTTTTTTTAAAAGGAATGGCTTGCAAATTAGTGGATATGTACAATTATTTTAAAATGTGCATACACAGTGAATCTGCCACAAGATGAAATAAAGAAAACACATTTTTTTTGTGTTTTGTCTTACTTGTTTTGGGGGGCTGGAAACAGTTCAAATCATGTCCCCCTTGGGAGGACAACATCTAGCTAAAAGTTTAGCATGATGGAGTCAACATCCAAGGAGCCATAGACTATTTTGAAAGAGGACTCCAAGTGTCCCATGGTCTTTATGCCCATGTTTAGAACCCCAATTTAAATGTAATGGAATGTTTGGAACATTTGGGTAAAAGTTGCTGCTAATATCGATGTTTCTAGATTTCCAGTTTTTAACTAAAGAGGTGTGAGAGAGGATAAACTGACAGTGCATACATGTTCATGAGTAAGATGAAAGTAGTTTGATGATGTTTTCGGATTTAACAAACACAAGATACTGTGTAACTGTGTAGTTTCATGACCCAGGTGTTGAACTTGAACGCCAAACACACACACTGGCTGGATGTGTGTAGCGCTCATATTAGAGGCATACGTCAGACAAAAGTAAAGAGGCTAGCTAGCGTTCTGTGTCAGCAATCATGGGCACTCTTCCTACGAAAAGAACAAGGTGTCATTTGTATCCTTGTGTGTTGATGCACAAACCACCTTAAAGAGCAATTTGCACGTTGAACTGAAAACCGAATTAATAATTAATGTTTTCAGAAGGGGTCTTTTAAAAATACATATGTAAGAATTTCTATATTACACGAAACATAAAGCAGGATTTTGATGAAAATGTGCCCATAATAAGCCAGGCTCAGTCCGACTAGCAACGCGTCATATGACGTAGGCAGAGGCAAATACGAGCTGTGCTCTGCTCTCTCATTGCGTTTGTTGATGTAGTTAGAGCAGTGGTGAGAGACGGCGTGAGATTTAGAGAAAGTTTTACAGTAGCCATAATCGTAGGAGCTTAGTTTCGGTTTCATCTGTAATTTGAATATGAACTTGACAGACTACCCCACATTATGTCACTTCCGATCTGTGATTTATAGATGCAGATGTTATTGTTAATCACAATTTTACCTCTAAGTATCATTTTTGGCAGTTATCTATTTCTCCTATCTAGTTGTTTATCATTAATGTACACTATTCTATATTGAAGTGATTAACCTGCAAGTTGCTCTTTAACTATATTTGAATTCTTTACTCCAGATTTGTCATGTCCAAATCTATTTGTTTGTAAATGTCATTTGTTTATTCAAATAAAGCGTGTGTGTGTGTGTGTGTGTGTGTGTGTGTGTGTGTGTGTGTGTGTGTGTGTGTGTGTGTGTGTGTGTGTGTGAGCTGTCTCACCCCACCAAGCCGAGGTCAGCGATGAGTTTGAGGTCCAGTCTGACCTGTCTGGCCTGGCCCTTCTTGGGCAGGAATTGAGAATGGTAGGAGCCTCCCTGACCCCCTCTAGCTACAAGCACACGGTCCCCCTCGCAGTTCAGCTCTCCTACCCAGGGACGGGACCCACGGTCAGTTTCATTTACAACCAACACTCACAGACATCATCAACATCGTTAACTTCATCTGTAGAGAAAGAATGTTGGACACAACCCTACAACCTTAGAAGTCTAGAAAGGGGTGTATCGTCTGTTGTGTGTGTACTGTTTGTTTTGTAAATAACGTATGTAGATCTTCGATGCCCTTCAACATGCCTTCTGTGAACTTCAGCTGCTCCTAAATTCCAGCAAAACTAAATGCATGCTGTTCAACCGCACACTACCCCTACCAGCCAACCTGACTAGCATCTCCGATCTCGATTGGTCTAAACTAGATTACGTGAACTCCTTTTTGGCTTCCTTTTCTGCAACAAGGCCTCCTTCACCTATGCTGCCAAACACACCCAGGTAAAAACTACCATCCTACCAATCCTAGCCTTGGGTGGCGTCATCTATAGACCTGCCTCTAGCTCCCTCCTGAAGAAGTTAGATGTAGTCTATAAAAGTGCCATCAGGTTTGTCACCAATGCACGATTTAACACCCACCACTATGATCTATATGCACTAGTGGGCTGGTCCTAACTACACACTCGACACCTGTCCCACTGATATCACCTCATATATTATCAGAGCTTCTGTCTGAACATTGCACATGCTGACCCCCCCCCCAGCTCGTACTGATCTGCACAGTATCTTATTTGTTGTTTACGATTACTTTTCAGTTACTTGTTGAAGTCACAAGTTTTGGGAAGTCCATAATTAAGACAAAATGATCAAGTAAATAGATTTCATATCTTACTGGTGACCATGATTGATATTTTCTTTACTCTTTCTATTTGTTTTATAGGTCACTATTAAGACCTCAGAATGACCTATAAAATAATATTTAATATTTAAAAAAACGTAGCAGCACAAACTAAAATTTCAACTGCACATACCAGCACTAACGACGCACAAATAAAAATTAAACTGCACAAACCAGCACTAACGACGCACAAATAAAAATTAAACAGCACAAACCAGCACTAACGAGGCACAAATAAAAATTCAACTGCACAAACCAGCACTAACAAGGCACAAATAAAAATTAAACGGCACAAACCAGCACTAACGAGGCACAAATAAAAATTAAACAGCACAAACCAGCACTAACGAAGCACAAATGATTGAGCCTAACTTGAGTGAATTTGGAACATGTGGGGGGGCCAACTTCACGCTGGTCAGTCTGTACACGAGTCTATACCAGTGGTTCCCAAACCTCTCCTCAGGGACCCCCAGACAGGCCAGGTTTTTATTTTCACCCTGAAATGACACAACTGATTAAATTAGTCAACTACACATGACACCTTTGACTAATTGAATCAGGTGTGCCTTTTCAGGGTTAAAAACAAAAAACATGGCCTGTCTGGGGGTCCCCGAGGAGAGGTTTGGGAACCACTGGCCTATACAACACACATGTAACCTGTGTATGTAGTGTCTGTGTATAGTATTGTGTGTATTATGTTGAACACTTACCTAGAACCTTTCCCTCATCATTAGTAACAGTAATGCCAGCAGGTGCCAAGACTTCTTGGTCCTCTCCTTTCTGACCCCTCAGAGCCCGAACACTACACACACACACACATTGCACCATGTTAGCTTCTCAAAATATATTAGAAATAAAATGCTGTAAAATGCAAGCATAGACTGCTTGAGGAGATAGTGACCAAAAGTGAATTTTTCACTTCTGTTCTTCACATACCAAGCTTGCACTACATATTTTGTTTTAGAAGATTTGACACTGTAGGTGCGAACAAGGCATAATAAGGGTAAAAATGTCTGCCCTGTTAGCAACATGCATGATGAGATTGAGCAATATATTTTTGCCAATTCAAATGGAAGTTGTCTGAAAGAATACAAAAAAACGCACCCAAAGCCCCAGAAAGACAATTGACACTGTTAGCATTCATTCAGTGTGTTGTGGTCAAGACCTACGTGCTGTTGGATCCTGCTGCGGCGATAAAGCGTTTCTGTAGATACTTATCCTTCATCTTCTTCAGCGTCATCTCCTTCATCGCCACCACCCACACGTCTCCACCTTTCCCCCCTTCGCCCCCCAAACGGGGTAGCCCCATTCCCCCACTGCCCCCTCGCACATACAAACGCAAATTGTCCACGAAGTTACCATACTGGAGAGAAAAAATAAAGAAAGATTTGGTTAAGTGGTCTTTCTCCAATGACACAAATGAGGCAATATACCATAATCAGTATATCATACTGCAGCTACCTACCACATGGACACTACGTTTGTCAAAGTTTAGTAAATATAGCTATCTACATGGGTGATGGCGCTGCTTGCTAACGAGATATATTGCAACTGCATTTGTAATAATGGAGTACAAACCTTACGGTAACAAGTCCTACTTAGCCAAACCATTCTGAATGATTTTTTTAGATGTTACAGTTGACTCCGTGACATCTTTTATCACGGACAACTAGTGTGTCTCACTAGCAACTACGTCAGCAACACAAAACATAATTCTTCCGGGTTACGAAATAAAAGTCCAATCGGAAGCTATGAAACAGGCAAGAAAATAAGTTGCCTATGGCTGGCTGAATCCCAAATCGAACCCCAATTCACTACCCACTCGCTTGGAGTGACCTCAGTTGTCAGGTGTTGCTGACGAAATTCCGAGTGTGACTTCCTCAGAGTGGCTGTTTAATCAACAATTCAACTTCGGGAAACACCGTTGGTTTGGATTTGTGACTACATTCTAGATTTAATACTTCTTACATTTTCTTTAAGTTAAGGTGTTCCACACATATGTGCCTGAAAGTGCTGTTTTATTACTAGAACATATATGTATTGAAACAGACTGTAAATATAAATGGTGACAGAATGAACTTTTTCTGATATTCATCCTTTAGTGGTATTTTGACGCTACCCCTCTTTTTGCCCGTTTATGCCCTAGCGTACTCATCAAAGCCTTAACGCATATTGCACATAAGCATCCGTACGTACAGCTTTCTTTGTATAGCTAATTTTCACATGACCATTTTCACTTATGTTCATCATGTTACCTATCCTAGTGTTATTTCTCTTGTACTGCCACTTTACATTCCAATAATCTAACCTCTATTTTACACCATATTGCACTGAATGTACAGTATTTTTAATCTAACCTAATACCGTTTATATGTGTATCTAACTGTATACCTGAATGTTTATAGCTACTTTATGTGTAAGTTAATGTCGCCTAGCACCTTGCGCCTTAATTATCTTGGCCAGGTCGCAATTGCAAATGAGAACTTGTTCTCAATCGATTAACCTGGTTAAATAAAGTTGAAATAAATACAAAATATGCCATGTGTGTACATCAAATAATAGAAGTTTAGACTTTATTGTCCCAATATTTATGGAGGGCACTGTAGCTCAGTAGTAATTTATTGTGCGCTATTAATTGTGCGCTAGGGGGGAGGTTGTATGACTATGATTATTAAAACATGTTGTTTTATTATGTTCATTTAGTTGTTTTATTACATTCACTACGGTTCAGGAAGGTTTATTTTAAGGAATATGTTTTTTACAAAAATAGGGAAAATCAAAAATGGGGGAAATACCATTCCACACTCTGGTTCACGTAGAACCGGTAGGCGCGCGATGATTTGCACGCGCTCTTCACATAGACCACAAATCCGTGCTCGCGCCTTAAGCTTGGCAAGTAGGTGCAGCATGAGGTGTGCATGTGTGATGATCAAGTCAAACACCGAACCTGCTTGCCTTGCTCTCCTTGGGAAGCAAGGAGACTTGTCCTTGACGTGGATAGATAGGTGAGAGAGAGGTCTGTGTCATCTCATGAGCTAGAGACCCTCCCACCGGCGACTGCCTATTTATACCCTGACAGCGCCGGCCGTCGGTTGTACAGAGAGAGAGGAGCTGTTTGGATTGGAGATAAATCCCACTGAGGTAAGTAACCAACAGAGCTGCTGCTACAAAATTGAATGATGCTGCTGCTGCCTTCTCCTAACGGGATGAGGAGAGAGGATGACCGGAAATGTGTGACCTAAATTATAGGTATTGTACACTGAATGATGACATTGCTGCTATTCACATAAGCGCGTGGCTTTGATGTCATCACTTACAAGATGGGGGGGGGGGGGCTGCATATGTGCTGTCTACATTCTGTTGCATATCAAAGACTCAGTGCTTTTAAATAGACCATAAACTGTAGCTGTCAAAAACCACTGTATCACTGTCTTTTCAGTGTATTTCTGTGCAATATTCATCCTGTGCCCACACACTTCTAATTCTGAAAAGAAGATACATTCGTGTGAAGGGGTTGCACTGGTAGTAATTATAAATCTTATACAGTAATCCAGACTAGGCTTTAAGCTTATTTGACAATTGAAGAAATAGCTACTGCAATACAGATTTGATTGAATTGAGCTTTTAAAAACTGGTAGACAACAATATTAGTATCTAACTAGTCTGATCGGTAAGATGAGGTTTGTCAAATGTAGGTAAACACTGATAAACATCAATTCCTTCCATAAAAAGAATTTGACCAGTAACTTTACCACAAAGCTCAAATCAGGTTTGTCAAAGGTGAAATACTTGGATAATGCCCAATCTGATATAAAATATCTAGAATTAGATTAAAAAGTACAGAGAAACCATTAATTAATTGTAAGATTGTCACTGAAAGAAAACGTTGTTCTGTTCTAACTAGCGCAGAATGCTACAATTAGCCCTTTTAACAGGGAGCTCTTACACCTGGGGGTAATGCCTAAGGCTCACTAGGACCACTGGGAAGGAGGTATATATTGCAGGTAAGCCAATGTTGGGTAAAGTTACTTTTCTAGTTACTTGCTGAGTTCACAAGTTTTGGGAAGTCCCTAATTAAGACAAAATTAACAGGTAAATGGGGTTCATATCTTAACAGTGACCTATAAAACAAATAGAATAAAGTAAAGAAAATATCAATCATGGTCACCAGTAAGATATGAACTCCATTTACCTGATCATTTTGTCTTATTTAGGGACTTCCCGAAACTTGTGAACTCAGCAAGTAACTAAAAAGTAACTAGAAAAGTAACTTTACCCAACACTGCGAGGTAACAATGCACAACTCTGGCTGTGGAAGTTAGGGACTTACAATGGCAAGCCGTACTTACAGTTCTTATTACTTAGTTGAGCTACATTGGCTATATGACAGTACATAGTCAGTTTAATGCCAAATAAGAGAAGTAACATTTTAAGATTTCCAATCTATAATTGGAAACAAAGTTGTCTAATTTCAACTTCCTGTTTCTGTGTCAGTCAAACAGTTCAAAGTACTGCAGGCTGTAAATAAGCAGAGTTGTGAAAAGTACAAAGTAAAGGAACTCGGCTGGGTTCACCTATATTTAACACTTAAATGTTAACGTGATCATAACAAGTGACCATAATTGATACTTTTCTACTCTTTCTAATCATTTCATATATTCCTGGTTAGATTTGTGCTCCCTTTACCTGCTCATTTTGATCTTAAGTAGTAAATTCCCAAAACTTGTGAACTCAGCCGAACCCACAAAAACAGGACAATTAGAGGGGGAAAAAATGGGGAAGCTAGAGAATAATAGATAGAGATGTGCACAAACAGGCTGCAGTCTGACCATGAGTTCTGTGACTATCATCTGGCCAAGGAGATGGAGAGCTTTCGACAAGGCAGGGTTATCGGGAAATTGGACGAAAAGACCAATTGTCAGGGGAGGAAAAAAATTATAAATAAATAAATTTATAACAACACTTATTTCTTTGCAAACTCTAATTTTTTATTTAAAATATTTCATATTTGATAATACTATGATAAAATACACAATCTTGGGTATATTCATTTCTCATCTGCTCCCAGGTGACTCATTAAAACACAAAGCCTTGAAACTAAATGTATAAAGGAATATTTGTTATATAGGTATTGTGCTTTTAACAAAAACACACAGTAAGCTGGCAAAAAAAAAGCATTTTGGGAGGCAAACTGGATAGAGACGCCGATCTTTTGGCCATGTACACGTTTTAGAAGTATCTAGAAGTAGTTGTTTCCAGTACATATTACACTCCACTTGTTCTAAATGGACATGGATGTATACTATGTACCCCCCTGCCCACGCATTGTTCACTTCAGCAGGCCCTCCCCAAAACACAGCACCGCCAGTGTGTGAAATGTTTCACTAAACAGGGTAAACACCCCAGCACTGTACTATATGCCTGGGGCAGGGTGGGAGGGGTTAGGGTGGGTGTGTTTGGAGTTGGTGGGTAGTGCCAGGGTCACATTCCCAACGCGCCAGCTGACTAAAAGGGCGGCAAAGACATAAACAGGGCTGGCAGGATTAGAGCCCACTGGGATGAGGGATTTACACCCGGCGGGCACACAATGGCACAGCCACATATCAGACACATCCACAAATGCATCACACACACTCCCTAGTAGTGTTTGTTTCATTAGACATACACTTCTAGACAGTGTTATTGGCATACTTGGACATTTTCACTCACTGGTAGAATACATACCTTTTAGTACAATAATGACTCGCAATACGTAAGGGATATGATCTGAACACGTTTAAAATCCCATTATAAAGGGAGTGCACACTTAGGGCATTTAGACACTTTATGTAATATGCAACCTGTACAGTTCTGGTCAACATTATTGGCACCCTTGAATGTTCTGTATGTTCTGTACACCTTCAGAAATATCTGGAAATGTAGCTATTATCAGAATATTTCCATAGGATGACCAAAGGTATTCAACAAAAAAGCCATTTCAAATCACATGTTTGTTCTAATTCCACCAAAGAAACTTAAATTATAACGTTAAGAGAATTTAAAGTGCACTTCCTAAATATTTGATTGCAGATACTACCAGCCTTGGCAACAATAACAGCCTCCAAATTCTTTCTCTTTTTCTTACTGCAACTTGTCCAAGCACATGAAAATCTTTATTGTTTGTTTCGGTGGGGGGGGGGGGGGGGCAAATGTTTACACATTACACATAACCGTATACTGTCAATTTTGCATCAGCTCCAACACCCATGCTCACACTGTCAAGCAAACTCCAACACACTCTGGACACAGACTTTGTTTTTTGTCATATGGACAGATGCACTTCTGTGTCTTATTATCATTGTTGGGTTTTTGGCTAACCAGCACTATTCACTGGCCACCTTTCTGATCCCATAGTAGAGGACCTGTAACATAAGTATTTTATTATGCAATGTGAACTTTAACACTCAACTTCCACATATATCTTGTTTTACTGATCAAGCTCACCTTAGGTATGAGCTCTAGTAACCCGTCCGTACCACAACACCAAGGTTAGGTCTTGTATGTTTGCAGGAATGTTAACAGATATGAGCTCTTTCCAGATTTTCAGTCGGGTTGATATCAGGACTTATTACTGGTCAGTTATAAACTGTCAAGTTTTTCCTCTTCAACCAATCTCTTGTGCTTTTGGATGTGTGCTTTGGATAGTTGTCCGACTGGAGGACCCATGATCTTCAACACTTACCTGGTTTTCTGACACTTGGTTGCATATTTTGCAGTAAAATGTCTTGGTAATCCTTTGATTAATTTAATACTATCAAGGCTTCCAGTACCAGAGGCAGCAAAGCAGCCCCACAACATTATGGACCCTCCACCATATTTAACTCTAGGTAGGGTGTTCTTTTCCTTATAAAGTTAATTTTGTTGCATACAGTATAAACAAATTGCTGGTCTGCATTGCCAAAATCTCTATTTGGTAAAATCTGTCCATTGAGCATTTTCACAGAAGGATGGTGAATTGTCATGGTATGTTTCGGCTACGATTGGTCATGCCTTTTATGTTTTTCTTTTCAGCAGTGAGGTCCTCCTAGGCCTTTGCCCATAAAGCCCTTGTTGGTTGAGTGTGCGGCGTATTGTATGGGTTGGAACGATCACTCCAGATTTCACCTGGTCAGCCTTAAGCTATGTGTATGTTTTACTTGGTGTTTTTTCCACAGTTTGGAACCAACTTTTAAAGACTTCTGAAAAATGTTCCTCCTGCCACCACATTCCAGGAGGTTCTCGACAGTTCCAAGAGCAGCATACTTATCAAAAACATTGTGAAATGTTGGAGATGGCCTTGTACCTTTTAGTTTGGTTATAATAGTGTTCCTGATGCTATCAGACAGCTCCTTTGTCATTGATTATTTCACTGAGCACTAATAATTGGTCACAGGTGAGTCTTATTTGACAGCAATGTCAATTTAGTTTTTTAAAACTGATTTGACTTCTTTAAGAGGGCGCCAATAATCGTGTCATAGCAACGTTTCCATTTTTCTACTTTTTTCTCCCATTTCCCATTTGAATTGTTAATGTTTATCCTGTGCTGTTCTGTATATAGACCAAAGCTGTATCAATACCCACTTATTATCAGGAGATGTTACAAGATGAACTTCAAATTCAGGTGTGGCAATAATGCTGACCAGAACTTTATTTGAACTGAGTGTTGTCTTGCAATCAAAGAAAGATAATTTGTTATTTAATTGACTTTAATTTTGTTAAACAAAGGTGGAATAAAAATAAAAAATAAATATGAACACAAACACTAACATGCCCACACACGCATATACCGAAGTACACAATCTCACACACATACCCACACATACTGGCATTGTGCAGCAGAACTGAGCTTCCATATATCACATTCTTTTGTTTGGGAATTGAGGTTTGTCTAGCCACTGGTTGTGCGTACGATGAGGGGGCAAGGGGCGGTGGGGTGTGGTGGAGGTGTCCACGTGTGCGTATGTGTATGGGGGGGGTCACGTCTGTGTGTTTCAGAGGGAGACAGAGAGAGGGCCAGACACAATAACAGGATGAATAGAGTTGTTTTATTCACTATGAGTCTGTGCTGGAGAGTCAGCTGACCTCTGCTGCAGACAGACAGACAGGGACAGGACCTCATGAAACAACAAAAACAGGCGAATGCCGCTCCAGTCTGGTTTGAACCTGTCACATTAGCCTGAGAAACAGACTGAGAAGGGACTACAGTTATTTAACTGACCATCAGACTCACTCAGCTAAAAGGCACTTTTATTAAGTGCCACTCTGAAGGACGACAGCTGTAGTTGGCGAAGCAGAAGCTGACTCTCTAGCGCATGGCAGTACATCACTCTACTTTACCCCACACAGTTAACTACTGACAGAATGAAACACACAGCCAAACATCTTCACTTTTTTTACTAGTGCTTATTGATCCCCATGTTTACCATACTTACTCCTCTCGCTTGTTGTCATTTCATTGTCTTTCATTCTTGCACACTCTCTTTTTATTTTTTTTATTTTTTTATTTAACCTTTATTTAACCAGGTGGGCTCGTTGAGAACAAATTCTCATTTAAAACGGCGACCTGGCCAAGATAAAGCAAAGGTGCAAGTACAGACAGAGTTACACATGAATACAAATACACAAGAATAACACAAAGGGTCGGGTAAGGGAGAAAGATAGAAAAGTGCAGTTGAATGTGCAGTT
>JACXGM010017274.1:0-19848 GCA_016801145.1 Umbra pygmaea
ATGTTAAACCTGAAACATTATGTTAAACAAGTGTTTATTCTACAATGTTAAACATTATGGTAAACAAGTGTTTAATCTACAATGTTAAACATTATGTTAAACAAGTGTTTATTCTACAATGTTAAACATTATGTTAAACCTGAAACATTATGTTAAACAAGTGTTTATTCTACAATGTTAAACATTATGTTAAACAGGTGTTTATTCTACGATGTTAAACATTATGTTAAACAAGTGTTTATTCTACAATGTTAAACATTATGTTAAACAAGTGTTTATTCTACAATGTTAAACATTATGTTAAACAAGTGTTTATTCTACAATGTTAAACTTTATGTTAAACCTGAACACCAGAGGAGCATGACGTAGGTCTGTCTGGGAGTTCCATCATGGAGCCCATTTTCATTTGGAAAGTGATGGATGGGGCCACTTGAAACTGTTGCATCTTGAACTTGAATGTTGACTTGAAACTGTTTTTTTATTGTTTTGTTTTCCCCTTATTTCTACCTTCTTAATTCCCACTGACCCTGCCGTGTCGGCAGCTCCACAACTCCTTGCAGAGATGCGGGATGGTCATCCAACCACATCGCGCAGAGCCGGCAATTCTTTTTGCACTGCTCATCCAACTCAGAAGCCTTTAGTCAGACCATGCATGGGATGATTACACTCACCACCTATACTTTCGCGATTGAATTTACAGGCGCCCTTCTGGACACAAGGAGTTGCTGTAGAGCGATGTGGCAGGATAGATAATCTGACTTATCTGTTTCAAATACCAGGCAGCGCTATACCAATTTGCGCTACCTTGTTCTGGAGATCCGGGGAAAGTCAGAGAATACATAGTCAGGCTAGAACCATTGACTGTCATGACGTAGACTATCATTACCATCCATCACACATTTCAAAAAGGCTTACAAACTGTTCCTTCTTAACAGTTACACTTGTACACATTGATTGTCATGTATTGGCTAACGTCCTATATAAATGTTTCTGTCCTCATTTGCCGTAACTATGTTCTACGTTTTATGTTTCCGCAGAACAGGAACCTGCTGGAAACTCGTTTTTAAACTGAGTCAGGCCCGTTTATATTGTAACTTCATGTTACTTTTAACTTTCCTGTATAATAAAATAAAAAATAAAAAAATTTATGAAAAGACTGTCCTGCAAATTAAGCGACTTAGCCCTCTGCAGCACACAGATCACTCGCGGCTTGGATATGTTTAAAAATTTTCCTTTTTTGTTTCTCAAACAGTTTCAACCAGCCTTTGTTGCCTTTATATTAAACATGCTTGGCTATTACCATATTTATATTGTTTATTACCATTCTTATATTGTCTTTTACCATATTTAAAAAGGCTATTACCATATTTATATTGGCTATTACCATAGTTATATTGTATATTACCGTATTTACATTGGCTATTACCATATTTATATTGCTTTTACCATATTTGTGTTGTCTATTACCATCTTTATATTGGCTGTTACCATATATTTGTATTGGCTAATACCATATTTATATTGACTGTTACCATAGTTATATTGTGTATTACCATAGTTATGTTGTCTATTACCATATTTATATTGGCTTTTACCATATTTATATTGGCTATTAACATATTTATACAGGCTTTTACCATATTATATTGACTATTACCATATTTATTTTGGCTATTACCATATTCATATGTCTTTATAGAATAAGCTTGAATTCAATTATTTTCTCACAGCCTTTTGGTTTTTATCCACTGCAAACCAAAGACGTGTATGCATGATGCATATTGGATATTTTCTATTAATCCAAAAACCTAATTTCACTACTGAAATATTTCTGTATACGTCAGTTATTTGATAGATCAAAATGAAATTGCTGATCCAAACACCCTATTATTTATAAATGAAAATCGTGGAAATTGTCAGGGGTGCTTAAACTTTTGCATACGACTGTATGTGAACCTTAACAGCTTTGTGTAGTGCTTTGATATCTCACTGGACATCCCATTGGTATGTTTTTATATGTATACTGGGGTCAATTATTCTCTCTGAAGAGCATATTAATCAGGTGAATCCCCATGTTAATATTGTAACATAAGCCTGTTCTGTTTCCTACCTGTAGGGGGTGCAGTGCAGGCCCAGGTGACTCAACCACAGAGTGTGGAGCTTCCAGCAGAGCCAGCAATTACACCAAAGGCCACACCCCCTACGGTTTCAAGGCCGGCCACCATACCCATTCAAAAACAAGCATCAACTTCAGTGGCAAAACCCTCCTCCTCTCCAGCCCCTCGGCCAGTTCACGCTCAAGTGAAAAAGCAAGCCACTGTCCCTCCACCAAAGCCACCCCCACCTGCAGTGATGAAGACAGCCCCAGTGTCAAAACCTACTCCAGTTCCAGCACCTGTCCCTAGCTCTCCTGCGACCCAAGTGCAAACGCCACCTCAAGCCTCCGCTCCTGTCTTAGCCCCGGCTCCTCTATCATCCTCTGAATCTGGCCCTGTCTTACCCCCAGCTCCCATATCATTCCCTGAATCTGCCTCCCTCCCTGAACGTAAACCACCTCATGCCCCTGCATCATCAACACCTGCTGCCCCCACCACACACCAGCCCAAGCCCCAGGTTACTCTGTCAGCATCCCCTGATCCAGCCAACACTGCCCCAGGGAAGCCAGCTGACCTGCCTCCTAAACCTTTGCCTCCCAAGCCCTTGCCCCCCAAACCTGTACCTCCTGTACGCCGCAACTCCAAGCCCCTGATCCAACCAAAACCCCACAGTCCTCCTCCACCTCTCACCCCAAAGCCCAATGCTGATGCGTCCCCATCCAGAGCTCCAGGCCAGTCCCCCTCCCCAAAGAGGTCCCCTGGTAGAGTGCAGTCCCCTTTCCTTTCGCAATCTCCAGCTAAAGTTCAACCATTGACATTGCATTCCCCAGACTCCCACCCAGATCCCACCCCAATACTTATGCCTATATCTGCCACTGCCACTGCCCCAGTCCCTGAACAGGTTCCAGAAGCTTCCACAGTCCCTGAACAGGTTCAAGAAGCTTCCACAGTCCCTGAACAGGTTCCAGAAGCTTCCACAGTCCCTGAACAGGTTCCAGAAACTTCCACAATCCCTGAGCTGGCTCCAGCATCACCCTCTGCACAAGTTGATGCCCAACGTCCAGTTGAAGAACCTCAATCAACCAAAGGCCATCCTCTGCTGAAGTAAGAGCCTCAAGTAGATTTGAAGAGAAACTGTTATATGACTTCATTTCCAAGTAAGCTAAAGTAAACCTTGTGAATAGCCAGTGTTGTTTTTTACATTAAAACAATTGGTGAAACACCAACCATTTTAAAAGACAGTTACATAGCAGTAAAACTACAATACTCTCTCTTTCTACTGCATGTTTTTAAAACACGTCAACAAACAGCATCGCACTTTTAAGGACGTGCTTCTACCAGGTATTGTACACATTCACAGAGTAGGAGAGAAAGAGAGCGAGTCTTATTCTTACAAACCTAAATTAAGAATGCAATATTCAAGCCGACACAACCAAGCTCAAAACAAATTAGCCTAGAGCCATACGTGAACTGCAATGGTTTAGGGATGCAGATCCATTCTACAACAACAATATTATGTCAACAACCTTAAAAAAAAGCATGGACCTAATGACACTCGTCAACATTTTATTTCATCTTTCTATGTGCTACAGAGGCTTAGATATTAAGGTTTTGGTAGACGTTGACAATTCTTAGCAACCAGCCCCTATCGGGAGCACGGAGGTCTCCCTCCCGGAGGGGTATGATGGGAACCCCGGTAGATGTCAGGGTTTTCTCCTCCAGTGCAACCTCTACTTCACTAACCGTGCCGGTCATTCCAACAGGGATTGGGCTAAGGTGGCCACCGTTATATCTCTGCTCACTGGGAGGGCTCTGGAGTGGGCTACAGCTGTTTGGAAGGCTGAGGGTCCTGAGATAGAGGATTACGAGCAATTTGTCCCCTTGTTCAAGGCGGTGTTTGACCATCCGGCTGTGGATCGGGAGAGTGGAGACCGCTTGTTATACGTGCACCAGGGGAGGCGCACGGCGTCCGAGTACGCGCGGGAATTTCGGACATTGGCCTCTGCTAGCAAGTGGAACGAGTCGGCATTGTTGTCCTTGTTTCGGGAGGGCTTAAGAGAGGAGGTAAAGCTGGAACTTGCCTGCCGGGATGAGGATGCCACGTTGGATCAATTGATTAAAATGGCAATCAAGTTGGATGGATTGTTGCGGGCCAGGAGAAACCCAGTGCTGCAGAGGGAGCGCTCCAGGGAGCTCGTTACTAGGGAGGAACCCATGGAAGTAGGGTCCACTCCCCTGATCACGGAGGAGAGGAGACAGCGTTTTCAACTGGGATTGTGCCTCTACTGTGGGGAGGAGGGGCACGTTCTAGCCAAGTGTCCGCAGGTGAACACGTCCTACCAGCCCAAGAGGTCTTCTGTCTCCGAAGCCGGGGTAAGCCAAAGCATTTCTAGCCTTCATGTTACACATAACGTATTCACATTGGCCACTACATTACCTGATTACCCTGCATGTAGTGCTTTACAAGTGTTAATAGACTCAGGAGCTGCAGGTGACTTTATTGACACAAATATGGTTTCGGCATACAAAATACCGGTGGAGAGACTAGAGAGCATCATCCCGATAAGCGCTGTAGACGGACGTCCTATCGGAGTGGGTGGTATCACGCACTGCACCAAACCCCTACAATTACGCATGAGAGATCACCATACATCTCAGGTACCTCTGTTTGTCATTTCCTCTCCTTCACACCCCATAGTGTTGTGTATGCCATGGCTCACCAGACATGACCAAGTGATTTCCTGGAAAGAGAGGAGGATAGTAGGGTGGTCAAGTGGGTGTCATGCCAACTGTTTTCCTAAGGGGCTTCACGCCACATGTATTGAAAGCCCTCAGGGAGAGGTGGACCTCTCTCGTATAATTCCCTCTGTATATTGCGATCTGGCTGCTGTGTTTTCTAAAACAAGGGCGAACTGTCTTCCACCTAACCGGTCAGGTGATTGTGCCATTCGTTTGTATCAGGGTGCTGCCTTGCCTAGAAGTCATGTGTACCCTCTCTCCTATACAAAAACAGCGGCTATGGAGACCTATGTGAGGGAGGCTCTAGCGCATGGTCACATCCGTCCATCCACTTCTCCGGTGTCATCAAGCTTCTTTTTTATTAAGAAAAAGGATGGCAGACTCCGGCTTTGCATCGATTACCGTGCGTTAAATGAGGTTACGGTGAAGTATAAATACCTTTTACCAGTTATCCATGCCACTATAGAACAAATGCACGGGGCTACAGTGTTTACCAAACTTGACCTCCGCAGAGCCTATAACCTGATCCGAATAAAACCAGGGGATGAATGGAAAATGGCCTTCAGCACTACCTCGTCATGCCCTATGGGCTGACCAACGCACCATCGGTCTTCCAGTCGTTCGTCAACTACCTTTTCTGGGATTTGTTAGGTCGCTATGTCATTGTGTACATTGACGACATCCTGATCTACTCCCCGAGCTATGACTCCCATGTGCAGAAGGTACGAGAGGATCTGCGTCAGCTACTCCGTCACCATCTATTCGTCAAGGCGGAGAAGTGTGTTTTCCACACCCCATCTGTCTCCTTTTTGTGCTACAGAATCACGGAAAGCGGAATTGAGATGGAAACGGATAAGGTGGAGGCAGTAAAGGCATTGCCGGTTCCTACTACGGTAAAACAATTACAAGGTTTCCTGGGTTTTGCCAACTTTTACCGCCATTTCATCCGCTCCTTCAGTTCCATACCCTCCCCGTTGACTGCCTTACTGAAGGAAGGGGTGCGCCGGCTGCAGTGGTCCAGGGAGGCAGAGAGAGCCTGGCGGATCCTTAAGGAGAGATTCACTACAGGTCCTATTCTACGGCATCCAGATCCGGGCCTCCCTTTCGTAGTGGAGGTGGACGCGTCAGAGATGGGCCTGGGCGCGGTACTGTCCCAGAGACAAGGTAACCCCTCCAAGCTCTACCCTTGTGCGTTCTATTTTAGAAAGCTCCTACCAGCTGAACGCAATTACGATGTGGGGGATCGGGAGTTGCTGGCAGTGGTGGAGGCACTGAAGGCTTGGAGACACAGGCTGGAGGAGGCCAAGCATCCATTTCTGGTGTGGACTGATCACCGTAACTTGCAATACCTGAAGTTAGCTAAACGACTTAACCCCAGACAAGCAAGGTGGGCTATGTTTCTAACCCGTTTTGATTATGTCCTGTCTTATCGTCCTGGCTTCAAGAATGGCAAGGCGGACGCCCTGTCACGCATGCACGAAGGAGACCACGAGAGGGTGGAGGAGTCTCTGGTGGTTCCCTCTGAACGCATAGTTGCTCCTATCGAGTGGGAGGTGGACGGAGAGATCCGAAGAGCGTTGGCACGAGAGCCAGCTCCGCCAGAGTGCCCTCAGGACCTCTTATTCGTTCCACCTGAAATCCGCGACCGCATTCTGGTTTGGGCACATACATCCCTGACGACGGGTCACCCAGGAATACATCACACTATTGGCCTCATCAAGGCGAAGTACTGGTGGCCTACCCTGTCCCAGGATGTTCGAAGGTATGTTCTCTCTTGTTCTGTCTGTGCTCAGTGTACCACACCTCGTCACCTACCATTCGGTAGGCTACACCCCTTGCCTACACCTCAACGGCCATGGTCACATGTGTGTTAATTTTGTAACAGATTTACCACCCTCCCAGGGGAACACCGTTATTATGGTCGTGGTGGATCGTTTCTCTAAGGCCTGCAGGCTTGTTCCTTTCCCTAGTCTGCCCACAGTGCTGGAGACGGCGGAGGCTATTTTTTCTCATGTCTTCAGGACCTACGGGATTCCCAAGGACGTTGTCACCGACAGAGGGCCGCAGTTCACATCAAGGGTTTGGAAGTCCTTTATGGAATGACTGGGAGTGTCCGTGAGCCTCACGTCGGGGTACCGGCCCCAATCAAACGGCCAGGTGGAGAGAGCAAACCAGGAGATTGGTCGGTTCCTGAGGTCATACTGCAACCACAGACAGGACGAGTGGGTGGACATCCTCCCATGGGCTGAGTATGCGCAAAACTCACTTACACACACCTCTACTGGCCTCACGCCTTTCCAGTGTGTCCTTGGCTATCAACACGCTCTCGCACCCTGGCACCCTAGCACGTTGGATATCCCTGCTGTATTGGATTGGTTCCGCAGAGCGGAGGCATTATGGGCCACGGCACACACGCGTCTCCAGAGGGCTGTACGTCAGTACAAGGCTCAGGCGGACAAGCGCAGGAGGGAGGCTCCCGCCTATCAGCCCGGGGATCGGGTCTCTCCACGTTTCATAGGTCCTTTTCCCATTACTCGTTGGATAAATGAGGTCACATACACCCTTCGTCTACCCCCCCATATGAAGTCCCCTTCTTTCCATGTCTCTTTTCTCAGGCCGGTGGTTCGTGGTCCTCTTGAGGAGGGTGGAGTTGGGGGTCCTCCGCCGTCTCCGCTGTTGGTGGAGGGAGAGGAGGCGTATGCGGTGCATCGGCTTTTGGACTCCAGGCGCAGGGCTGGGCGCTTGCAGTATCTCGTAGAGTGGGAGGGCTACGGCCTGAAGGAGAGCAGCTGGGTTCCGGCCGTGGACATTCTGGATCCCTCTCTATGCCGGGACTTTCATGCGGCCCATCCTCTGCGTCCTGGTCTTCGTCCCCCGGGGTGTCTCCGCTCTCGTCCTCTCTCTGCACCCGCAGTCGCACCTCAGAAGGGGAATATTGTAAGGGCAACTCAGAAGCCCCGTCATTCGGGGTCACCGGAATACTAACTGACTCATGTTTGTGTGTCCTCCTTTTGGGGACAGGGACTTTATGTTCTTATGGGCATGGCACGTTCCAGATTTCTTTATTTCTTCCCACCATGTAATTGCACAGCCTGTTGGATTAGTGCCATCTGACTGCATCACATTAGACTGTTACAGGTGGTCTATTCGCCTCTATGTTTGACACCACCTGGGCTCTGTGGCAGGTGCGCTGATTGCGCTTGTTACTATGTGTTCTCCAACAGTATATATGCCTGTCTCTTCATGTAAGGAACTGTCGAGTATTGTGCCTTGTCGCTATTATCTCCGTTTGTTGCTTTGACCGGTGTACTCTGTCGGCTTTATTGCTGGTGTTATTTCTGTATGGTAAATAAATACCACTACTTTGCAACTGCTTCCGTTGGTTATAAACACAGTTTACAAGTTCAATTACTAGGTAATCAATACATGTCCAGGGTTCAAAATTAACGTTTTATTATACCATCCAAATGGCTAGTGAATGTTCAAATTTCCGCAGCCACTCATTAGATTACTATTGTTTTTTTTGGCTGGTGAGTGAAGCAAATGTATAATGTTGGCAAATGCATGGACAAAACCAGTGACAACTGAGTGAGGTACACACTTCATTATGTAATTATTTTCACAGAGTTCATGATGTCTACTTTTGCAATAAAATGTGATTATTTTACAACTGCACCCATGATCTCTGCCTCTCATGTAATTTAATATTTAGGCTATATTACACTAATTAATTCATAGTGTAACAAAATAACTAATTAAATAATATTTGTAATCGAATTTACAAATAATCATGATCAAATTATAAATTTAAAATTGCACCCTTATCCTATGTTGATGGATGTTAGAATGAAACTTTGGCCCCATGAAAAAATATTTGTCACAAATAGTCAAATTCAGCTAAATTCAGTCAAATTCCTGTGTTGATGGTATACAAAAGAGCAGGGACTCAAGCCCCCCGTGCTACAGCACGTGATCATTGTCATTTCAATATGTATGAAGACTAATCAATATGTATGAACAGGGGGATAATGAATAATCAATATGTATGAACAGGGGGATAATGACTAATCAATATGTATGAACAGGGGGATAATGACTAATCAATATCTATGAACAGGGGGATAATGACTAATCAATATGTATGAACAGGGGGATAATGACTAATCAATATGTATGAACAGGGGGATAATGACTAATCAATATGTATGAACAGAGGGGATAATGACTAATTAATATGTATGAACAGGGGGATAATGACTAATCAATATGTATGAACAGGGGGATAATGACTAATCACTATGTATGAACAGGGGGATAATGACTAATCAATATGTATGAACAGGGGGATAATGACTAATCAATTGGCAGCCCAGTTCTTCCCCTTCCCCAGTCAGAGCAGCTGTAAGGAAGAAGACAGTGTCAAGTCTGAAAATGTGGATGGAATATTCCATGTTTCATTCTGTAATTACTACATATTCAACTATACACTTCTTCTATATATAGACAACATTTTAATGACTAAAGCACTACAAATTATACATTTAACTTCAGAACGTAGTTGTTTTAATTATAAAGAAACATGCTGTTTTACACTAGAGATTATCAAGGGGAAATGCTTTGGATGAATGTGCAATCTTGAGCCATCTGGCGGCCATTCAATGTATTGTTTTCCTTTAAAAACTGCCACCAAAATGTAATTTAATATGCTGAAGTGCACCTCTGTACAGCTTGGTACACCTCCGTACTACTCGGTACACCTCGGTACAGCTTGGTACAGCTCATTACAGCCCACCTCTTTTTCACCCCTTTATTGTATTGACATCTGTACATGTGTTTTTTTTATTTTAATATATGCAGCAATAGGAGGTCATACCTGAAATATAAATAAATATAATATAAATATATATTAATAAATATACAGAAATCAAAAGCAATTTCAATCAAACACATCTTAACAGGGCAAGTTACATGTTAACATAGGACCCCTTCTTTGATATCACATTCACAGTTCTTGCATCCATTGAACTTGTGAGTTAATGAAGAGTTTCTGCTTGAATTTCATTGCAGGATGTCAGAATAGCCTCCCAGAGCTGCTGTTTTGATGTGAACTGCCTCCCACCCTCATAGATCTTTTGCTTGAGGATGCTTCAAAAGTTCTCATTAGGGTTGAGGTCAGGGGGGGATGGGGGCCACACCATAAGTTTCTCTCCATTTATGCCCATAGCAGCCAATGACACAGAGGTATTCTTTGTAGTGCTGCCACTAATGACAAATTTTCTAACGACTAATCTTTCAACTAATTAGTTATGTCGTTGTATCCATTTTATTTTTAACTCAACTGAAGGGCCAAAACATAAAATGTCACCTGTGCCCTGAACAATATACATAACATAAATGTTACTAAATAAAGAAAATTACAAATGTAAACAATATAAATAACTTAAATGTTACCAAATAGATACACATTTACTCTATTGATGTAGAGCCCATTCTTAATATCCTTTCACCTTAACCTTCACATCAGCTTACTTTTTTTAGAAGCTCATTAAGTAAACTGTTCAAAAACATTATGTATTAACAATCTAGGCATAAGTATCTGCATTTCCATTAGGCTATACCATGTTAGTCAGAGTCTGGACTAGCTTACTATGCTGAGCTCTGCCTAATAATGAATCGTGCTGAAAGCAGGCAGGCACACAGCTATGCTGCTGCATTTACACTTACATGCATGGTGGGGTTTAACACATTACTACTAAAGTCTAAGTAGCCTGTTTAACATCCAAAGACAGTCGTTGTACTTCTCAAGAGTTAATAAACAGTACAGACTAGCTCGCTGTTTCATTAATAATAGACATTTTTCACATTTCTGCATTTCTATCTGCGGAAGGTTTCATAGATGGGCAAACTTCCGTTGCACCACTAGTGTTATAAGCTCCTATTGTGTACACTGGGGTAAAATATAATTTAGGAGATCAATGGCAAAAATGAATTTACAATAGTGTGCCTCCATGTTGTAATTAAAAAAATAAATGTCCCTATCTGTCATTTCACCACTTTCCATCCGACTAAAAAACAAATGTGTAAAAGCTGTTAAACGTAAGGGATGCAACATGTTTAAAATAGGGTTAAATAACATGTAAATTAACTAAGATAAATCTTATATATCATAACTTGTATCCCTTCTCCTTTTTTGTTTTATTATGGAGTTGACGTCTATAATTCTGAACACATAGCACAAATAAATGTTTGGCAACGTTAAAGAGGTGAAAATAAATTTTCTGTGGGTGCTCCTATTTAGGTGCTCATGCATCGTGGTTGTGCTCCTTTTTAGGTGCTCGTGCATCGTGGTTGTGCTCCTTTTTAGGTGCTCTTGCATGGTGGTTGTGCTCCTTTTTAGGTGCTCGTGCATGGTGGTTGTGCTCCTTTTTAGGTGCTCGTGCATCGTGGTTGTGCTCCTGTGATAAGCAAGTGAAGTTTGACAGAGTGTGCAGACCACTCTTTTGATACCAGTTGGCCTAAAATACTCCCATATTTTGGAAGCTTTTATTCTAGTGCTTAATTCAGAGGACTCACCTGCCTCCGCCATTTTTCATATCAAAGCAGTGAAGGCGGGGGAGGGGGAAGAGAATAGCAGATTAATCAGCAGGGGCGTACACAAACTGGTGTGGAGGTGAATTACAGTGAGCCGTTTGAGATGGGAGACCAAAAATAAATAGGCACTCAATAGTAAAACAACACATCGACAAAAAAAAATTGTCGAATAGCTTTCATGGTCAATTACGTCGACTAGGTCGACTAATTGCGGCAGAACTAATTATTTGCAGCATGACATGGTGCATTGTCATGCATGAAGATGATTTTGCTAAGGAAGGCACGGTTCTTCTTTTTGTACCATGGAATAAAGTGGTCAGTCAGAAACTTTGCAGAGGTCATTTTTTAAAATCTGGCCCAAAAAATGACTCTTTGCTGACTTAGCAGCCTTTTAGGGACATGGTGGCTATCCATCATCCATCCATTACATACATCTGGACCATCCAGGGTTGCACGGCACTCATCAGTAAACAAGACAATTAGAAAACGAGTCTATGTATTTCTGGGCTCACTGCAAACGTTTCTGCTTGTGAGCATTGTTTTGGGGTGGCCGGATGATAGGTTTATGCACAACTGCAAGCCTCTGGAGGATACTACACCTTGAGGTTCGTGGGACTTCAGAGGCACCAGCAGCTTCAAATAACAGTTTGCTGCTCTTTAATGGCATTTTAGCAGCTGCTCTCTTAATCCAATGAATTTGTCTGGCAGTAACCTTCCTCATTATGCCTTTATCTGCACAAACCCGTCTGTGCTCTGAAATCTCTTCACAGTACAATGATCATGCTTAAGTTTTTGTGAAATATCTAATGTTTTCATACCTTGTCCAAGGCATTGCGCTATTTGATGCTTTTCCACAACCGAGAGATCCTTTTTTTCCCCATATTGCTAGAAACCTGTGGCCTGTTTAATAATGTGGAACATCCTTCTTAAGTAGTTTTCCTTTAATTGGGCTCACCTGGCAAACTAATTATCACAGGTGTCTGGGATTTCAGTGATCCAAAGAGCCTGGAGACAAAATACCATCCAACAATTTGTAATGCAGTGTATTTAATAGAGCAATAGCGTGAGTTGAGCTAAGTTGCTGCTTCACATCGGATCCTGGTCACGGCATTTCCAACTAGGCCTGCAGCTCCAGCATGGGGCAGCACAAATTGGTACAGTGCCACCCAAGGTACAGTAGACGATTAGCAAATCAAACCTATGGACCTTGACACACTAAGGAGTTGTTGACAAGGCAGGGGTCAGGAGGAATCGAAACAGTTTGGAGGTAGTAAAAAATAAATAAATAGAGGAGCAATAAAATGTAATTTCATCATTGCTAATCAGCTGCAATTGTGTCAGAAACTACTTTGACCACCTCAACCAATTACTGTATGAAAGCTATCAAATCTGCTTCAGCTAACTGGAGTTAACATTTACCATGGTTATTCATTTAGCATTAAACATGCCTTCTTGGTTATTAGGCAATATACTTCATTTTTTTCTCTGAGGTGTTCAGGTTCGTATTTTCTCTCTTGTTCTACTGAGTAGACAGGTTGGGCCCACCCTGCAACCTCATTAGACGTCACTGTACAGCTCTGGTTTGATTGACAGTTCTAGCAACCATACGTCCTCAGCTTTATACCTCACACACTTTGGTGGGGATTTCCTGCCTGATTCTAACTGCGATAAAACAATGATCCTACTTAGACTGCATATCATTTAAACAATATACTACACATCCCGACTGAAATGGGGGACTATAAAATTGTTTTGCAATTACAGAAGTCGCAGACGGTAGCTTTCAGGTTAGGAGTTATGGTTGGAGCTTTAACCCTGTGTGTTTTTTTTCTGCAGTAAATCCCAGTCATTGACCAATGCCTTCAGCGCTTTGGGAGACACATCATTCTTCCGCTCCAGCACGAACAGCTCCTCAGCCGGAGGAGAGGATGAGTCCAAGGCAGAGACCATCCGGAACATTCGAAAGTCCTTTGCCAGCCTCTTCTCTGATTAGTCCCATCCCATATGCTCTGAGATGGGCAGGTGACTTTATTTACAGAAGTGTTACCCAATCTAAGATTAACTGTGTAACTGTATACCTCCCAAGTCCTGCCTCGTTCATCTGAGTGTTTTTGTCCCTAAAGACCTGATTGGCCAACTGAGGCACAACTTGGAACACAAATTGTCTTCCTAGCTTGTAGCTAGCTACCTGATAAATGTTCAATGTGTTTTCCTAGTCTGTAGATAAATACCCATGTAGCGCTCAACTTGTGTTACTGGTCTGTAACTAGCTACCTGTGTACCACTCAACTTGTGTTCCTGGTCAGTAGCTAGCTACCTGTGTACCACTCAACTTGTATTACTGGTCTGTAACTAGCTACCTGTGTACCACTCAACTTGGGTTTCTGGTCAGTAGCTAGCTACCTGTGTCCCACTAAACTTGTGTTACTGGTCTGTAACTAGCTACCTGTTTACCACTCCACTTATGTTCCTGGTCAGTAGCTAGCTACCTGTCTACCACTCAACTTGTGTTGCTGGTCAGTAACTAGCTACCTGTGTACCAGTCAACTTGTGTTACTGGTCAGTAGCTAGCTACCTATGTAGCACTAAACTTGTATTACTGGTCTGTAACTAGCTACCTGTGTACCACTAAACTTGTGTTCCTGGTCAGTAACTAGCTAGCTGTGTACCATTCAACTTGAGTTCCTGGTCAGTAGCTAGCTGTGTACCATTCAACTTGTGTTCCTGGTCAGTAGCTAGCTAGCTGTTTAGCAATCTGCCCTTATTGTAGCAGTAGTAAATAACTTACATTATGGTGTCTGGAGGTGTTGTGGAACAGCGTGATGGTTGTGTTGCGTAAAAGCTGACATGTAGCTAAAGCAAAATAGATGTATGTGTTGGGTAGAAGCTGGTGTCTTGGGGAGCAGTTGGGATATTTGTGTTGAATAAATGAGCTGCAAAGCAGGAAGGAGGTGTTTTTTGAGTAAAAGTTTAGGTGTTGTGGAGCAGGAGTGTGTTGGATTCCCGGAGGACCTCTGTGCAAAACGCTGCTCACCCACCGGCGGAGTGCTTACTCGCCTACCGTGCCGCTGGCGGTCCGCTTGTATCCAGACAGCTCTTTGCTATCTGGATTGTAATTGTTGTGTAGAGGCTAAGGTGTAAAGCAGGGTATTTTTAATAGAAGCTAAGATGTAAAGCAGATAGGATGTTTGTATTGAGTAGAAGCTGATGTCTTGAGGGATATTTGTTTTGAATAAAGGAGCTGTAGAGCAGAAAGGATGTCTTTTTTGAGTAAAAGTTTAGGTGTTGTGGAGCAGAAAGTATGTTTGTGTTGTGTTGACATTAGCCATTGTCTCTAGATGTTGTAGGTGTTTTGTGACAGTGTGTAGGTGTTTGGTGAATCCTGAACTATCATTCTGTCTGTGTACTTCTTGTGCAGTACAGATATATGCAGACTTGTAATCAGCAAGTTTTTAATCATTAATAGTTTTAAAAGAATACCTCTTTAATTGCTGTAGACCGCTGTCACTCATACATTCCAGTAAATTGTATCTTATGCTAAAAATGAAGAATTTCATCTTATTTAGAAATGTGCATGAATATGATTAAGTCAGAGATGACAAAAAGCTCAGATTTAAAGAAGACAGAGGAAAAATTACAACCCCATAATATTGATTGAGTTGATAACGTGTGTATTTAAATAAACATAAATAACAGGCTTTTGATGTTACAAATGGTTAAGGTTTGGTGCTAGTGTTTTAATAGCTTTTATGGTTAGAATGATGAAGTTAAGCGTTAAAATCTAGCATCTCCTTTAAATCGTAGCAGCCTGTTGTTTAAATTGTATTTTTTCATCTGACCTGACTATTTTCGTGCTAACTTTGCACAATACACAGACCTCTACTTTAAAAAGAAACATACTGTATATCCACCTAAAACCATCTAACACGTTCTATTGATATAACTCTCCTAAATAATTCGGAGATGTAATTCTCCTAAAGTTTGATTTACAGAATCAAGAGGCAAATTTACATATAGTCACAGTGGCCCTCACTTATCAAACGTGCGTAGAAATCATCTTATGACGGGCTCATGATTTACGAAACATTCATTTCACTTGTCCAATTCCGCCCACATATATTCACGGGTTAGAAGCCTCATCCTTAGAATTTGCTACATGGGTAAGGGTTAGGGTTAGGGTTAGGGTTAGGGTTGAAGCAACATCCGGCAAAGAAAATGAATTTATCTGAGATAGAAATAGAGATGATCAGGTCTCAGGTGGAGGCCAACCGCTTGGTTTTATTTGGAAGCATAAAATCGGGCATCAATGGATCAAGAAAAAATGCGGTATGGACTGAGGTTACTGCTACAGACATTAAAATCTATAAACGAGAACCTGAAGTGCATTTCAAATAAATGAATTTCAAATAAATGAATTATTTTCACTTAACATTCCACATTATATTTTTTTAAGTAGCTTTCTTACCCAAAGATAGCACTTAGTATATTAGAAGTGCAGAATTAGATCCTGTCTCCTTTGTAGAGCCCACAATGGTGGCTGTTGTGGCCACAGATCTTCATTGAATGGCACCCGTTCTCCAGCGCAATATTGTGGAGAACCTCGCATGCCATAATTATGTTGAAGGCCTGCTCTGGGGTGTATATCAGATTCCCCCCGACCCAAGACAGAGCCACCTGCCCTTGGGCAAACCTATACATCTCTCCACTGTGGTTCGTGGGCGTGTATGCGCACTGTTAAACCTGCACTCCTGCTCGTTTGGGGATTTGCAAGGGTTGTTTTAAGGTACTCAGTCAGGGAATAACCTTTGTCTCCTAGAGGAATCACATCCATCCGTTTCATCAAAGAACTATGTAGAACTATTATAATAATCGTATGAGGGCGTAACTCACTGAGGAGAGGACTCCAGCCATGCAGTGCGCCCTCCTGTAGCCTTGTTCCAACGCTGCAGTTCTGAAAAATAAGAGTCGCCCATCCCCCCAGGCCACTGGGCTACCATATTCACAACAAACATCCTGGCATCACATATGATCTGAACGTTGATTGAATGATAGTACTTGCGATTGATAAATGCGTAATCCTTTCTAGATGGTGGCTACAGACGCAGTACAATCAATCACCCCAATCACATTTGGAAACCCAGCAATCTCATAAAATTGTCTTTTAATCACAGTTTGCTGAGTATCATCATAAGGAAATTGAATATAATTAT
Organism: Umbra pygmaea; assembly: GCA_016801145.1. Classification (NCBI taxonomy): domain Eukaryota; kingdom Metazoa; phylum Chordata; class Actinopteri; order Esociformes; family Umbridae; genus Umbra; species Umbra pygmaea. Next base: position 16,637 of record JACXGM010017274.1, read on the forward strand.
TAGGGCTATCGATTATTTTAGTAATCGAGTATTCTACCAATTATTCCATCAATTAATCAAGTAATCGGATAATAAATTATTTTGTTTTATTGAAGAGCAATAATATACAATATTGTTTTAATTTTTAGAAAAAGCTAAATTTTATTGCCTTCATTGCTTACAATATCATCTCTCAAAAAACGAAACATTAAGTGCAATTAAGTGCAATATTACATTGTTTTTAAAGAAAACATTTTCTGAAATGCAATAACACTGCCAGTCTTGGCCAGGACTCCCTTGGTGAAGAGTTATTGTAACTCACTGGGACCTTTTAAAAAAAATAGAAAACAACCTCAAACCTGTGGCATACATTCAAAATACATAAATATTACCTTAAGTTGTGCAACTTAACTTTCAGAACTACAAGTTTCAACCTAAGACTGATCTGTATATAGACCTATATGTAAATATTAGTTATACTCAACCTATTTTCATTTATGTATTTGATTACAATGTCACACAGATCTGTTACACTTATGCTCGTAGATCGTTAATCAGCAGTTTTTCAGTGAAGAGAGAGAGTGAGAGCAATTGGTGCAAAAATCAGCTGTTTTTCCAAAGGGATAGTCAACAAGTCGGCTCTTTAGATCAAATTGTGGTCACCACTACGTATTTTCTTGTCTTTGTTTTTGGTAGTTGTTGTGTTTGGTGTAGTTTCATCATCCATACGATGGAATGGATGATTAAGTTAGACTCAATGTTTTCTGTTGAAATGCTGAAGCATTGACGTTGTGCTGTTATTGTGGTAAGCTAGTTTGATTTTGCAGTTGACACACCGTACAGATTTTTCATTTTAATTATGTTTGAACTGATTCCAAACTTTGGACACTTTCTGTCGTTTTCTCCAGCCTGTCTCTTGTCTTAGCCCTTCACTATTTACACACTCTTTCTTCATTTTGTAATCTGCACCATTAGTCTTCATGGCATGTGTCGCCAGCAGCGTCAGCCAGGTGTGCCACAGTAATAATAGTCTGTGCGGAAACACTGTGAGCAATACAACAATGGTAACATTGATTAAACAAAGGGTTTTTAGTAATCTAATTATTCAAGTTACTTGACGAATCGTTTTAGACCTAATACCTAGCAGAAACGGACTTGATAGCTGCCAAAACTGCTGGCATTCTTTAACTATTGTTGGGTGTGATATACCAGACCTGTCCCCGATCTCCCATTGAAAGGTCCCGGTGGCCAAAAAAACCCCATGTAAAGAGCACGCATTAAGGTCCTCTAACAGAGCCAGATCTGCCATCGCTTCGACTTCAGGAGTGCTTGTTTATTGTGTTGCGATGCACAAATCTCCATCAATGATCACTGGTACAACAATTCAATGAACCGGGTGGTTATAAGTTACCATGAACCACCGCTAGTCACACTGGAGAACTTGCATACACAAGTTCAGAGCAGACGTGAGATTTTATCGCAGCCTACGCTCACGTTCAAATTGATAAATGCCTTGCTTTGCGTAGGAATCACCATACGCCCGTCCTATGCCTGTTTGAGGTTGTACTCACGTTTCATAAATTAGGGCCAGTGTGTTAGCCAGCAGCCTAAAACTGCAGAGAATGTTTGCATTCAAATCTGTTGGTTGTTGTGGAAATTTACCCAGCAAGCCGATAACTTTCATCATGTATACTATGTGATTTCACTGAATCTACCTTTTAAAGTCATCAATAAATGTTCTGTTATCTAATATCCACATAAAAACTTGTAAGATTATACTGCTGTACCAATTCTAAGCCATGTACTAGTATATTGTGGTATCCATCTAAGCCTTGTAATATTGAAGTATCCATTTAAAGTAATGTAATGCTATACCAATCAAAGCCATATACTTTTATATTGTTATATCCATATACAATCATTTAATGTTGTGCTGTACTGTTTAGTTAGCCATTGAAAATAATGTTGTATTGTATTGATACTGTTAGTCTCAGGAGTTTATTTCTCAATAATGAATCATTCATAATGTATTAATTGATTGCTGTCTAATTTTATTTGTCTTTATGCAGTAATGCCTTGCATGACCGGCCAGAGACAGTGACCCATGTTACCAGGGTTATGCTACCTGTACATAAATGTCAATAAATAAATATGTGGTTAATCCCTTTGAGTGTACCTGTTTGCACTGACACCTCCGTTTAAAATGACTCAGGGACCAGTTGATAGTCATTAGCATCCGTACTGATGAAATGTGGGCAATGGTGTTATATTGATTAGCTGTGGGGGTGGGCTGTGTGTATATTTTCAGGGGGCAGGTGAGGGTTAAGCTGGGTCGGGCCTGGTTGGTCCCTTGATGGTAGACCAGATGCTACTGGAAGTGGTGTTGGAGGGCCAGTAGGGGGCACTCTTCCCTCTGGTCTAAAAGTCATTCTCAATGCTCCAGGGCAGTGATGGGGACATCTGCACTTTTGGGTGTGTGTCCTGACTCCCATGGCACTTGTCATAATAGTAGGGGTGTTAACCCAGGTGTCCTTGACTAATTTCCCATCTGGCCTTAATACCACCATGGCAACCTTATCCTCCCCAGATTTCAATTGGCTCATTCATCACATCACTCCAATACTAATCCCTAGGCCATTGCTGTAAATTATAATAGGTTTTTGTCAACTTGTCTGGTAAAATAATGTTAAATCATCAAACAAATGTTTGCCTCTAAGATGTAGTGATGTGGCTATTTGTTCTCGTTGTTTCAAAAGCTCCTGTGGGCTTCTGGTCATCTCGCTATTTTGTTGATTTCTGGCATGGCCGAGACCCCAGTGCAGTCCCCCCTCCGCCTTTTTTAATTTGTCTATCTTATCTATATGTTTATGTTCTGTCTTTTATTAACTGTCACCCAGCTAGATGTTTCCACAAAATATATTTAAGATAATACATATGAGTTTACCCGTTTTATGTTCCTATATAGAATGGTGTTTGTGAAATTGTGGCATATATCATATTGTTGCTCTTCCTGGTTGGTTTATTAATGATACAATTAAATGTGTTTAATGGTACAGCTATGGATACACTGATTGTTATTCAGAAACACTATTTCCCCTTCTTTCTCTAGCTATGTTTCTGTTTTATACTTTAGAAAACATACACATAATAGTTTAAGGAAAATGGGCATGTAAGCAGGTGGAACTATTTACAGGTAATGTGTAGTGGGGTCAAACTGTTGAACGTGTAGTGGG
>JACXGM010017275.1:0-19847 GCA_016801145.1 Umbra pygmaea
TTAGCCCGGTCTGATTAATTGCTTAAATGCCACGGTGATAAGCGGTTGTTTGCAGCTTTCGTTTTCACTCCTGTCAGTGAAACACCGGGGTGATGTCGCTTCAAATGCGTGGCCATGCTTGATGTGTTTCCACTGTCATATCGCTTTCTTGTGCCACAGTGCCTACACACTGTCACGGTTTTATCCACTAACCTCTTTCTTTCATTATATTTAACAAGGAAGCCAAAATGCTCCCATACAGGGGATTTAAATGACGCAGGACGTCCAAGGTCCTCCGTTCCTCCGCTCGCCATGACCATGCTGTGAGCGGACTGAACATGCGCAAAACTTTTTTATTTCAGTAATCAATCCGCGGATCACGTGTGTCCCGAACCGAAGATATTGATCCGAACGGATCACGGATCAATGACGATCCGTTGCACCACTAGTAAGAAGCATAGTTTGCCAATTCTGTAAAGAGTTAAGGAAACAGTGGTACACCTTGATGGGACAGATAAAGATAGCTATTGTCATGTATTAATCGATATGCTCATAAATTAATAAATTTACTCAGGGTCCGGATAATATGTAGAAGTGGAGCATAAACTTTAATGTTAAAATCAACAGTTAAGCTGGTTGTTTCTGCAGAAGAAACTGACCACAATGAGGTAGTAACATAACTAGCATAACTAACATAACTAGTACTGGTTAATTGGTGCCAGCTTGTCTAGGCATTGTATATGTTAATCCTTCTCCGAGGCCAGATATGGCTTTGCTATCACCTATCACTTCTTATTGAGACAAAAGGCCTTAGACAAATATCTGGCTGTTGTTCTCCATTTGGTCACGTTGGCCTTGGTTTACAGTACATACTGTACATTGCAATTCAAAGACATCCTGCATGCTCAGTTAAATGAACACTGTCGGCCTCATTCCTACCAAGGAGCAAATCTCCATTTAGCAATGAATCAATTCTTCATAATTGTATAAATCATTGTCAAAAATCCAGAACAACTTGGTCTTTGCTATATAATGTCCCATGGTTAATAGCTCTTTATATATATTATCTTTATAGAAACATAACAAACAGTTGTAGACATTTAATATATTTAGTAAGTGATGATCCTGACTAAATGCTGATCATTGAAAAGAGATTCTGTATTAATTATACAGAAACCACAATGCAATGAGTGGGCTACATTGTTTTATTGGAAATTTCTTCAAAGCTACTTTCTACACATTTTATGGATTATTACACTGTAGCAAGAAAACACTTCTAAATGATCAATGGCTGCAACCAGATTTCTGACATGGGCGGGTTGTGAAAAAACCTTTGAGTGACTGCAATAGACCTGCAGCAAGACTTGTTGGCAACAGGCACTGAGGTGTCAGTGAGCACAGTAAGTAAACACAGAAGGATTCCATGCCAGAACTGTACACAACCAAAAGCACAAGAAAAGTTGGCTCCAATATGCTCAAAATCATAAAGAAGAATTAAAGTAATATTATTTAATCATGTAAAAACTGTCTGTTTTGTACTGACTGTTCTTTCTGTTGAACAGCTGCTAAGATCTGGATCTTTGCCAGCTCTGTCCTTTCGTCTCAACCACATGTTAATGGATGACTTTACTCTGTAAAGGGGGGAGACTTCTGTCTTTTTAGGGGTCTTCCAGGAAGCAATCTGTTTACTCAGGCTGACCGGGCGGGACCTGTAATGTTTTCCGCCACGGAATACTTTAGAGGCCAGGGCCAGTATTTATCAAGCTACTTAGAATTACTCTTAAGAGCACTTTGAGAAGCTTGATAAATACGGGGCCTGATCTCCTTTGTCTCAGGGTTTTTCTCTATTGATAGTGAGATCTAGAAGGCCCATGGGGTATGAATAAATTAATAATAAACTCGGCTATATGATTTGATTAACCTGTGTTAGTGTTGATTCTTCCACAGAAGCCACTGAGTTTTTGGATTCTGTGCTGTGGAGCAATGAAACAAAACTGGAACATTTTGGCATGACGAATCAGCGAGATATCTGGAGGCAAAAGAATGAAGCATATGCTGAAAAGTACAATCTGCCCACAGTCTATCATGGTGGTAGCTCGATGATGCTCTGGGGCTTCTTAGCATTCTCTGGCACATGAAAACTTTAGCATGTTGAAGGCAAGGTGGATTTATTGAAGTATCAGGAAATCCTAAGAGAAAACATCATGCCGTCTATAGAGAAAGCTGAAGCTTAGGCGTTGTTGTAACTTCCAACAGAACAATAGTCGCAAGCATAGCTCAAAGTCCACCAAGGCTTGGTTGCAGAAGAAGTCTTGGAAGAGGCTACAGAGGGCATCACAGTCACCTGACTTGAAACCAATAGGAAATCTCTGATGGGAGTTGAAGAACCCATTAATATTACTGAACTGGAGGCCATTGGTAAGATTCCTCAGGAACGCTGCCAGAGGCTGGTGTCTGGCTATGCATCTCGTTTGCAGCAGGTCATACCAGAAAAAGGTGCTCTACTAAGTCCTAAATATGCTTGCCATGAAGCGGTTGAATAATTTTGAGACTTAAGAAGTCCTTCTTAGTTGCATTTGCAGTTTAATTTGGGAAAACTACGTGAAGCAGTCATTATGTTGAGCTATTTCAATTGTGTTTGATTTGTTCATAGCAAACAGCTGATAGTCAAAACATTTTCATAATAAAACTGATTTGTAATCAGGGTTAATATTTTTTAATGCAACTGTATATACATCCATTACAGAGTTTTGTCTGGGAATGAAAGGTTGTGAATACAGGAGGTCTTCATATAGACGCAGACTGTGCTCATGATCATTTATTCAAACTATCTATGCCAGAGAAATCCAACTGTCACGTAATATAAATTTGTCTCACTAGTAATTTCAACTACTGCATTTTCAATTACCATGCAAGATGCCTGTTTAGTTGTTGCACACGTAAAACAACTACGGGAGACAGGACTACTACAAAAAAACACTATGACGGAGGATGGAAAACATACCTAGCTAGTATCAGTAGTTAGAAAATGACATTGCAGGATGTCAGGTGAGTGAATTTCATGGATTTCTCAGGTCCGTGTTGCAAGCAACTCCAAATGTCTCCAGTTTTCAGGTATATTTTATCCCTTTCTAATATCAGTGGCCAGGCAATCACGTTGTTAGCCATGCCATAACACATGACTAACTTGTCACAGCTTGACTTTTGACAAGGTATAGTATAGCTAAGACAAGTAGACTAATGAGCCGGATACAATTATGTTGACATACAGTACTACAGCCAATGCTTAATAGCTAGCTATTGCTTCATCCCTAAAAATCCTTTATTACGAATCAGATGACTTAAAACCTGTAGCTGGCTAGCGTGTCTACACTAACCTAAAGGATTATTAGGAAAACCCGGTCAATTTCTCCTTAATGCAATGATCTACTCAACCAATCACATGGCAGTTGCTTCAATGCATTTAGGGGTGTGGTCCTGGTCAAGACAATCTCCTGAACTCCAAACTGAATGTCAGAATGGGAAAGGTGATTTAAGTAATTTTGAGCGTGGCATGGTTGTTGGTGCCAGATGGGCCAGTCTGAGTATTTCACAATCTGCTCAGTTACTGGGACCCCACCAGGTACCACTCATCTCCACTACAAATAGGAAAAAGAAGAAACAATTTGCAAGAGCACACCAAAATTGGACAGTTGAAGACTGGAAAAATGTTGCCTGGTCTGATGAGTCTTGATTTCTGTTGAGACATTCAGATGGTCAGAACATTCATGAGTCAGAATTTGGCTTAAACAGAACGAGAACATGGATCCATAATGCCTTGTTACCACTGTGCAGGCTGGTGGTGGTGGTGTAATGGTTTGGGGGATGTTTTCTTGGCACACTTTAGGCCCCTTTTTTGTGCCAATACTGATACCGATTTTCTGGAACTGATATTTGAGCCGATACTGCTTCTGCTTCCTCAAATTACATCATAAAAATGACAAGATGATAACAAATGTTACAAGTCTCAATTAATAAAAATGTAAACAAAAAATAGTTTCTTTCCTAAGATAAGGATAATGTAAACAGCAATACTGAACAAAAAACAACCCAAAAAGAAATGTGCATAATATGCGCATTTCCCCACATCTTTGCCCCACACACCACTCACTGAACGTTCTTAATACTCCCAGTTTAGGAGCTGCAAGTTATAATGGAGGAAACAGAGACTGCCAAGGTTTCAAATGTTCTACATAAAATAAAAAGAGCATGTGGCTAATATGCCGCCTAATATACAAAGACAACACAGTAGTAGGTCTATACAAAAATGTAAAAGCTGCCAGATTTGTCAACCAAAGAACATAAATCAGCAGAGGAAAATAATGTTGATGTCAGATGCACATTAACCAACAAACTGTTAAAGTTTCTGTTCTAAACTGCATCAATGTTAAAAGGAATACATATACAACCATGTATGAAACATTTCTCTAAACATTTTAAAAGCTCTCCTCAAGTGGCACCGCAATCTCATATTTCGTTGTGATGCGTGTGTCCCTTTGAGTGAGACAGACGCACGTGGACACACACACAAACTTCTGTTTGGTAGATGACACTGACTGAAACTCAACCCCTATTGAACTGGATTGATAATAATAATGTCAGCAAACGGCTCTGAACACAAGTAAGGCACACACGGTGTACTTGATGTCTAGAACATCACAAATGATAACACCAATTAATATTCAACTACGTATACAACACATCTCTCATCATTAAAGCTCTTCTTGAGGGGAGGGGGGGCTGCGCTCTGATATCACTATGATGGCAACTCCGCCCCGCTCCAAGTAGGGAGAGAGGTCGCAGAATAAAACTCCCACAAATATCAAAGAACAGAACCACGGAACAAATATATGACCAGTGTTCGTAACAGCTACCGTATGCATACAGATAGCCTACAACTTAGCTATTTGCAGCTCCTTAAATACAAGCAGTTTTATATTCGGCATTCGCATTTTTCATTTGGACCCGCAAAACTTGCTTAGCTATAGTTGCAAGCACATTTAGAGCAACATGTTTCCACTTTCAAAGTGTATGGCAATATTTCAGCTAATTCAAAGATGCATTGAAAGTTTAAAACTTACCATTGTCATGAAGAACAGGCTTACAGCACTCTGCTAGTGTGGGAGGGGCAGTACATGGTCTGCACGTGAACTGCAGCATCTCAGGTAAAACAGAGCTGCCTGTGTGGACGCGTGTCTGTAAATAACGTTGCGAAAATTGGCGCAAGCAGCAGCCGCATATCGGCCGATGCCGATACATGTAAAAAATGCTAATATCGGCCCAAAATATCGGTCGATCCCTACCCCTAAGTGTCAATTCTGTTTCATAAATGCCACGGCCTACCTGAGCATTGTTTCTGACACTGTGCATCCCTTTATGGCCACCATGTACCCATCCTCTGACGGCTACTTCCAGCAAGATAATGCACCATGTCACAAAGCTCAAATCATTTCAAATTGGTTTCTTGAATATGACAATGAGTTCACTGTACTAAAATGGCCCCCACAGTCAACAGATCTCAACCCAATAGAGCATCTTTGGGATGTGGTGGAACGGGAGCTTCGTGCCCTGGATGTGCATCCCACAAATCTCCATATATCAGCAACAATATTATGGTGAGTGAATGTGTTGAGACTGGAAGCGAGAGGAATTGTCTGCCATGTTTTTTTAGAGTTGGTGTATTGATACTTTTACGTTGCATGCTACTGCACTGAGTGATTAGGCTACACCTGACCATGAGGTTAAAAGGGAATTGTCAAACCCCATTTTAGCCACATCCGCATGGGAGAGATCGGAAATGTAACAAGGAAAGGGAAGGTACGTCACTGCATCACAACTCGTCGTTGCTTGTAAAAGTTGTTTGTCTGAAGAGAACACTCACATTAACTTTCGATTGTGCAAAAAAACTAGCATTCTTACCAGACCTTGTGTTGTTACCCTGGCCACACGAGCCTAAGTTGAAAGGCCAATGTGTCCAGTTATGTTTTGTAATGTGATATGAGTAATGTTAGTATATCTGATAATTATTTGAATGTCGTCTATAAGTGAAGGGGTCCATGTGTAAATGTTTTAGAGGGTTCAGAGTTCCTGGTTTCGGCCCTGGCTCGGGGTAGATTTGGGGTGGAGTCTTTTTTTATGATGATCATTTGACTCTGCTGGATAACATCTCCTGGTAAAATACATTGAAGTGTTGCAATGCAAACAGGCTTGTGGAATGCAGTTTTTGATTAAAGGTTTTCCAAACAGATTAAATATGCAAATCTGTCTGTTATACTCAGCGCGTTTAAACTACCAATCAATTAAGTTACGTATTCCCAAGTACCTCATTTTGGGAACACAGTTATTGTTCAGCTTTTCTACAGACAGTACATACTGTACCATTTTTTGCAGGTTCATCATTCTCTTTTCTTCAAATTTCTTTTAAAAATTGGATGCTGGGATTGAGCAGAGCTACAAACTAATTATACAATAAATAGGGTATTTGGAACAGGGGAACCCATGTGGTTTTGCTTTTGCCTATAATGAATCTGTCCATGAAAATACAAGTACAGTCGTGTGAAGAAAGAGTTTTACAAAAATGTTCAATTATTTTCAATTCTGTCGAATGACCATCTTCAAATTGGTCCATATGTTACTATTATTTAATGCAAATTAAGGGTAAAGAAAATCAAAAACATTCAAGCAATAAACATGTGTTAATAGAGCTTTTCTAGAGGATTGCTTCATGGTCTTATTTATTGTTATAAAGTAAGCAGAATCGGATTGTCACAGATTTTACGAAACATCAATGAACAGAACATGACTTTATATTCCAATGGAACACCAACTCAAAACACAAGGCATACAGGAGACACAGAGAAAAGAGGGGCACAAAGACAAATGAAGGAGAATGATGAAGGAGAAAGATACGACAAAGAAAGAGACTGGCTGGGAGAAAAGGAATACAGAGAAAGTGACGAATAATGAAGAGAATAATGAAGAGAAAGAAAGAGACAGGGTGAAAGAACGATGAGCATACAGATGTATGAGAGGGTGGAAAGAGAGTGAGAAGAAGATCAGATGAACGGAGAAGGAGGAGTGAAGAATAATTAAGAGAGCATAGCTGGTAGATAAGGGGAGAAATTCAATGAGGAAGGAGAGCAAGTTTGGGGAGGTAAATAGAGGTCAGCTTTGTGAATGTTTCGGACATTTGTGAGGGATGGAGAAAAGGGAGATAGTTGGGAGAGGAGGAGAGAAAAGACAAACAGGAACAAAAACTGAAAGGAGAATACATGTATTATACATTGTCAGCTCCAAAAAGCAGAGATTAGTAGATTTTTGCCCCCAAAAATGACTTTCTTCATTGGAGTTATGATAGTATTTAAAAAGTTTGAAATGCATAATATTTATGATAACGCTATACAGACATCTATTAAGAATCTATATGGGTCTCTTTACAGGAATCTATGGGGTTATAATATTTTCAAAATGGAACTGCTAAAGCACCGATACTTAAAGATGCATTCTACGATATTAGGACTCTAGTGTTTAAAGCCTGTGTATTTTGGCACTGTCGAGCTAATACAGGTCCTTGCTTGATACTCAGTTTCTTTCTCTGACGTGTCTAGGTTAGAACGTTCTCTCTCGCTCTGCTATGTCTAGATGTAGAGCCCGGCCTGCAAACTCCTTGGACCGTCACTGTGCAGCTCTGGTTTGATTCAATTTTGCCAACAGTATTTCCTCCACATTTGCAAAACATCCGTCAAGCTTACTGTGATAAGATAATAATTCTACTTAGATTGTACATAAAATAGTATGAACAATATACTACACATCTAGGCCTAAAAAATAGTTTTGCAATCATGAAAATCAAAGACTGGCGCTTAAATGTACTAATTAGGTATTATTGTGGCATATTATGTCATAAACATAAACATTTTCTGGAAAAAAACCTAGAACAAGCAAATTAAAATTTTGTGATAGAATTGGATTCCTCATTGTTGGTAGGTACAACAAATTCGCCTGGTCCTACCAGACTCTCGTATGTACATTACATTTGTACAGAGAGCCTGGCCACTCTCCATTGACAAGCGTTAACATCCTTGAAGGCGGGTGCTCTGTTGAAGTTTAAAACTATTGGATCTGCTCAGAGCCACTCTGGATCTGCCATAACCAATCGCTAACATTTGGTCGTGTAGCACAGGACATCAAGCGCAGGACATCAAAGCACATCGTTCTCAGCCACTCCCTCTGTTCGCTGATTGGACCAGTAAAAACATTGTTCGGAGAAAACCAGGGTATATGCTGCAAACCCAGACGGAGTTCTGAAGGAAAATAAAGTACGTAGGAGGGCAGAGCCCGGCTAACATGAAATACAACAAGTCTAGAAATGTTCTGCTTTTGAAATGTTGACTAGTTAATGTGGAAAATTGTCTCTATTGTTTGAATGTGTGAATTTTAAATAATGAAATAATATTTTAATTTCCCTTGTGAATTCATGTAACGTTACTGTAGGCTATGGAATTTCATGTAATTTGACCAAGTACAGTCAATTGTAAAAGTTAACTTTTAAGATTGTTTCTTTGCACGCTTGATAAATGAGCCTACAGTATTAATAGTAAATGTAGATCTCTATATCTCCCCTGGAAAAATGTCTCAAAACTTAAACAATCAAAACATAACTGAGAGATATAAATAAAAAATGTCTTAAAACAAGTATTATTTTTTAACATTAACATTAATTATGCTGCTGGTGCGTTCTTCGCTTTCGTAATTACATGATTTCCCAAAGATAAATGCTCTGGTGCAATGAATACATTTTGGCAACAATATCTAAATACAGACCACAATTTGTCAGTGATACATTATGTACATTAGAAAACACCTATAGTACAGTTGACAACAAGAAGAAATATGAATCGAGTGCTGGTATAAATAATGTTTTTAAACCACAAAATGAATCTCACCCGTTTGGCATTTGCAATTCTTATAAGCAGTCCCCGAAATGAGTGCTCTTGCTACACATAATAGAGCTGTCAAAAAGGGAGGCACATAGTCTTTGTCTATACCACACTATCCATGAATGATGTTATGTACATTACCACCACTGCAAACAACAACGTTTCCCAATGTTTTCTACTATAAATCACAAGTTAAAACTACAACATTAATTATGCCAGTTGATAACCATTTCTGTCTTGTATTTTACAACAGATGTGCACTAAAAATTTTGTTGGCCCTTTCAATTAAAAGAAATGTGCACCACTCTAAAATACTGTGGCGCCGCTGTGCTTAAAGTTAAAACAAATTTGAACTTTGACTCAGAAGCCGCTTGACCAGTCCTTGACCATCCAATAATATGACAGTTTGTGGTCATACAGTAGTTGTATTAACCAAACTTAACAGACAAATAGTCTACCTTCTTTAGTCACTCCAGCAAATTACAGTGAAAAATAATCAGTGTGACATTTTAACCTTAACAACGACTGTAGTTTAGGATTCACTTTTATAGAATTAAATAATAAAAAAATATGTATATATATATGTCCTATACAATTGGCATTAAACAATAAGTGTTAAGCTACACATACAGAATATCTGCCCAATATTACTTGTTGGACAGCTATTCTGTATGTGTATATTGTAATGCACAGGACACAGGCCCCAGAATATCCAATTATGCAGAGCGTAGATTAAGTCCAATATGCAATAGTCAGAAAGGTAGGTTTTCAGCACACAAAGATTCACAGATGAATGGGTACAATACCGGAATCCATGAACAAGGTCAAAAGGCAAGCAGAGTTGGTCAACATGTAAACACAAAGGCAAAATCCAAAACTCAAAATCCAAGGGCAAAAATAAGAATCAATGGGCTCAAAACGTACTTAACAAAGACCAGGATTAGTATAATGCAAACTAGTACATAGGGCTGGGCAATAATTCAATATTTATCGTTATTGGGTTTTTGAAAATAATATCGAGAAGAATATCCCATATCAACATATCGCGATAACAGCTGGTTTTGTTCTGAAACAAAGAAACATCAACAAATGAGGAGTATTTCATATTGCTTGTAGTTCAGTTTTACCTGACACTTCTGAACAGAAATATAACAAGGTCAATCAATATTTTTTTGTATGTATTGTTTTTATTTATTTATACAGCAGACTATACACTTTGATTTAATCAAGTCACAGCAGGTCCTTTCAATATATCGTTAGGCATATTGTACTGAAAAAATATCTATTTTATATCGTGATATCATTTGTTGGCCATATCGCCCAGCCCTACTAGTACTACATTTTCTGGGGTGAGCAGCTGTTCGAGCTGGCTGGATGTAGCCTTATTACTTTCAATGCAGCCTCTGGTAATTGTGTAAATACTTGGAGGAACGGACATAAAATGAATAAAAATTCATGAAATCTGTTCAATTTGGCCACGATGCAGACTCACACAACTCAATAGCTGACTGAAAACAGAGTGATGCCCATAACAGGAGATCTCGCCCCCCTAAAAAAAGAATCCAAGTGTTGATGAGAAGCCATTTTGTTAGAGTCAAGCCTAACCTGCTGAAGAGTGATGGAGTCCATCCTAGCTGGGTGGTACTCTTCTTTTATCTAGCAATATAGAAGCTTACTCAATCCGTTTTTTATAGCTACTATCCAGTGGTGGCTCGTATCAATGGGCTAACATGGCTAAGCCATCCCTTTGTTTTATAGTCAAGGTGAGAGTATTATTGTAAAAAAAATTAAACTGGTCGTATAAAGCTTTGGTGAAACTTAGGCCAGCAAAAGCACCAAATAGTCTGACCAAAAAACACAATATATTTAAATGGGCTAATTCTTAAAGCCAGAATGCTATAGCGTCAGCATCCATTAATCTTTGTGTTAAGTAAGGGACAGGTGTTGTGGCACTCCCTCTTGATTTGCTACTGTTTGGGATTAATTCATTCAGCCCACAATACAGTACATAGGCAAATTTTTTACAGCTATACACTGTTGCGTCAGGGTCCATTCACCTTCAGCTTATGTGAGTGATGGGTTTGGTGGCACACCCCCTTGATTTGCTGCTTGTTTGGGATAAATTAATTCACCCCACAGGTCACTGGCTTAACCATTTGGTTATAAAGAGACTTGGAACACTCCATCCAATTATTCTAATAACACAAAAGGACAAACAACAAAAACATTTTGTGTTACTTGGTTTGAAAGGAAGGACTAGCTAACATAATGGCAGGTGTATCTAAGAATTCACTATTCTGTTTCCATGCTTACTTTATGGAGAAGACACGACTTGGACCCAACAAAGAATTGTGGATTTATAACATTTATCCCAAACAATTAGGAAACATTAATGCAGCACAAGTCACATTGGAAGAAGCATAACGCTATCAATGTTGGGTAAAAAGTGAACGTACTATGAGACAGGAAAAGCTGAACGCATTGTGCTTAAGTGGGGTTTCATCCAAATATCACCAGACTTCAATGACTTGGTGATTCACCTGTTTTCATCCCTGAAAGGATGATGATGATGTGAGCTTCTCTTCAGATATGGTAGGCCCTGGCCTATAGACCATTTATAGACCATCACAAATTTCCCTTTCCTGTCTACATATTGCCTTTCTATCTTCTATAATGATGGTACCTTTTGCTATGTTTACTGTACCAAATTGATTTATTTGGGACATGATGTTTGACACAATGTGATGTAAAACATTTGTAATAAAAACAGTTGCAGTATCTATTGCCATTTGCTAAAGTTGAAACACATTGTGTAGTGCATCCCTAGGTGGCCCCTTCTCTGACATCGTAGGCTGTAATAGAGCATTCTGTACTCTAGCCTATCATTCCATCATTCTTGCATATGGAATGTTCTAATGTGTACATAGAAACATTGTCAAATGGTGTGTGTGTTGAGTTTTTGTGGGTACTTCTCTATAGTGTTGTTGTAGAGCACTTGCTATAACAAGGTATATAGTTTTGTTGTGTAACTTGGTATCTCGAATGTGGCGCAGATTGCTCATTGGTTAGGGAGTCAGAAAGGTAATCGAAAGATTGCGGGTTTAACTCCTGACTGTGCCAAATGTTGTTGTATTCTTGGGGCACTTTACCCTATGTTACTCCATGAGAATGTTCCTGTACTTACTGTAATTCACTCTGGATAAGAGCGTCAGCTAAATGACATGTATATGGATGTGTTGATGCAACGTGAGCTTTTGATGGATGTATAATGCATTTAGCCCACCCACCCAAAAATATCACCATCAGCCATCACTGCTACCATCTACAGGCCACCTGGGCCATACAGAGTGTTTCTTAATGAATTCCCCGAATGCTTTTCTGGCCTCGTAGTCATGGCAGAAAATATTATAATTTGTGGGGATTTTAATATTCATATAGAGTAAAAGTTTTTTAGAGCAATGATCGATTTGTCCAAAATGTCTAAGGACCTACACACTGCAATATTCACACATTGCATGTTTCATGGAATAGATGTTGTGGACCTCAATGTTTTTCCTCATAATCCACACATTTCGAACCACCATTTTATTACATTTACTGTCAAGTCAGTTACTTCAATTGGAATCCAACCGGAGACTTTTAAGAGCTGCACTATAAATTCTCTGATATCCCAACGGTTCTTGGATGCCTTTCCTGACTCAATCTACCATATAAATTGTCAGATTTAAAAAATGTGTGAATGATCCAACTGTAGATTTACACTTAACCCTGTGTAACACCCTGGATGCAGTTGCACCACTAAAACCTAAACCTATCCTCAACAAGAAACTTGCTCCCTGGTGTACGTAAAACCCCAGGGGCCTCCTTTATAAAACTTTGCGGTGAATTTGCGTCAGAAGTGGTGTACGGACGAAACATTGGACGTGCGTACGCAAGGACATATTCAGATTTATAAAACCATGTGCACGCACGTCCTACGCCATTTTCCCTTTAAATCCCAATCAACTCTAATGTGGTGCAGCTTTTGCGGCTACATGTCATGCCCAGAGTTGACCATAAATAGTCAGTGAAACGCCACCAAATGAATATTTATTGATTGTGAAATCACGGCTAACACAGAGGAAAACCAAACAAAGCAACTTCACTCAATGTGAGGTAAAAAATATTGTTGGCGAGGTGGAAAAGAGGAGGAAAATGTTGTTTGAAAGGCCCAGTGTGGCTATTACTAAGGCCGAAAAGGTGTTGGAGTGGCAAACGTTTACAGTAGCTGTGAATGCCGCAGCCTCAGAAAGTCTGACTGTGGCTGAAGTTTAAAAAAGTGCTCAGATATCAAAGTCGATGCCAAAAAGCATCTAGCGCTTCATCTCGAACATGTGTCTGCCACAGGTGGTGGAAAATTGGTTACATTAGAGCAACATGTCTGCATCACAAATTATTTGGACATTGATGGAATGAAAATGCTTTCGATTAATGAAAACTTTTTCATTCTCATTCGGTGCCCTTATGGCAACATGAGTGCAGTCACTAGCACCGATTACATTTGGGAAACATATTACATTTGGGGGACATAGCTGCAAATTGTGCTTTTTTGTTTACCTATTCTACCTACTAACACATCTGGCATAACCCAGCTAATACATCTCTGACCTGTTAGCCAATTCCCTCTGGAAAGTGCCAGTCGCCAGAAATCCTAGTGTTGCAAGGACTTGAAGTGGGACTGGCATGGCGTGTTTTCTCCCCGACTGCTCCTCTGTAACGCTGGGCCCAAAAGAGTGCAGAGGTCCAACAGGACCACCGGAGGAAGTCGGAACCGGCTCATAAGCCACTCGACCTCGTTTGCCAGCAAGTCTGCTTGCGGTCTGAAAATGTCTTCCCTCCGAATTCTTCCATTTGCCACATCTTCTAACAGTGCAAGATCAGCCATTGTGCGTCATTACGCATTGTGATGGTATGGCTTTTAATAACCATTTGATTGTATCTGATAACATACATATGTGGGTGTTAATGTAATTGTAAAGGGGAAATAATTCTGCACAAATGGAATTGCATGCACCTTTCAAAATGGTTAAGACATACAATGGAACACATTTAAAAATAAAACGAACTAAAGGCATATACATGAACACCATGATTCCGTAGTTGATGAAATTTATACTATGAAAACAACTTTCCCCATTGGCCAATGAACATATCTATCTTATCTAATGTATATCTTCTCTGCCAGATGGACACATCAACAAGAATGAGTTTTAAACATGATTTTGTTCAGTTTACCGTATTATTTATGAGAATTAATTACATAACATGCCAATATAATTACAGAGAATATTTTAGTGTTCTTTTTGCAATTTATGTCTTAATTTGCATTTACATTGGCTACAATCTTGTTTAATTTTATTAGTATTTCACCACAGGCTGTTAATTGTGAGAATGGCTTTGTGAAATGTTCATATTATTAAAGAGAGGCAGCATTTCGATGTCGTTTACACAACGGTCTGCAGTTTCAGACAGCTTCACGTTTCTTCCATCTGCCGACAGTGTCGCCATTTCTCATTTTACCCGTTTTTGTGCGTACGCCTTGGAGTTGCCGTGAAGGACTGCACCTTTTCCCATCAAGTTTGCTTTTTATAAATCCAAATTATTGCGTAGAGAGCGGCGTACGTCTTCTTTTGTGCGTATGCCACATTTATAAATGAGGCCCCAGATCCCTAAACAAAGCGTCCAGATGACCGGAGCGGAAATGGCGTTCTACAAGTTTGGAAGTATTTAGACCAGCTTGCAATGGACTCAATTCTGCTCGATTAGCCTTTTTCTCCAACTTAATTGAGGTGGACCAAAACAATCCAAAATGTATTTTTGATACAGTTACAAAGTTAACTAAAAAGCTGAATTCCGCAAATGAAGTTGGCCTACATTTTGGCAGTAATGAATTATTTAGCTTTTTTGATGAAAAGATCATTACCATGTTGCTAATTATATTCTATATAATCATGTTTAAATACAGTTTGAACAGTTTAGAGTGGTATTGCTTTTAGAAAGAGTTGTATAGCTATACGTTTGGGCCTTTTGGAAGATTCTAGGACAGTAAGACAGACAGGGAGAAGATTCAGGGTCAAGCCAGATAAGACTTTCCTTTAGGAGAGTAGACAAGGAAGCAAGGCCAAGGATGACGTAGGGGAGAGAGAGAGCCCTTACAGTTATTATAACATCAGAATAACCAGTAGCTTATGGCTTAGGACTTATAACTTATAACTGTTATATATTAGACTGCTTATAACTATATGATCTATTGTAGGTTAGACTGTAATTCCATCACAGGTCTAATACATGGAGATGCCATTCAGACTAATAGAACAAGGCATTTTACTGACAGGACATTAGACGGATAAGGGTTACTGAGTTATTCAGAAAGGAGTGCACTACGTAGTATGGATCATATTTGTTCAGACATTCAAGGTTAGGAGCAGTGGCCTGGACATTAAGAGATAGTAAGCTACGTAGGCAGAGGTTAAGGTGACCAGCACGTTCTCACGAGACAGTCATGAGTTGAGGAGAACCTTCTAGAAGGTATGTGAACAACAACCCAACATGTATATAACTCAGTTCCATATGATCACTCGGGGCATTTGCCAAAACACGTCTTACATGCCTTGTTATGAGATGACCCTGTAATCAGAACAAGGAGAACTTTATTAAAGCATTCTATTTCAACCGCAACCTGACTCCTGAAATCATAATTTCAACCAAGATCCTGCCAAGCCTGAAATTCACCATCTATCAACCATTAGAAAATAAATTATAGTCTTCCCTTATAAAGCATATTTCTCCTAAACTCACATTTCCTGAGATTGCACAGAACAGTCAGGACCTTGGATTAGGAAGGACACCTAATTCTTTTTATCCAGTATCTCTTGAATTTTTCACTAAAATAGGTCTCAAAGCCTTCCAGCTGTCAACTGTACCCTATTCCAACTAAACTAATAAAGGAGATAATCCCTGTGCTAAGTAATAAATTGCTACCTAGCTTCTGGGTGTGTACCAAACTCCCGAAAATTGGCTGTAGTGAAGACACTTATAAAAAACCTTGACCCAGAAAGCTAAATGCTAAATAACTACCGGCCTATTTCAAATCTACCATTTCTCAAAAAAATATTAATAAAGTCTAGTAATACTTATGGAAATCTCCAGTTTGGGTTTAGACCCTATCATAGTACTTACACTGTACTGGTGGATTTGACAAATTAACTCCAAGTATCATCCGACCAAGGCTGTGCTTCTGTTCTTGTTCTTCTTGACCTTAGTGCTGCCTTGGATGCCACTGACCACAACATTCTTCTAGACAGATTGAAAACCTATATTGTGCTATCTATCAGAAAGATATCAGTTTGTATCTGTGGATGGTCTGTCCTCAAAAAAATAAAAGATATGCTTTGGTGTTTCTCAAGTTTTAGGACAGCTACTGTTCTCGCTATATATGTTGCTTCTTGGTGATGTCACTGTTATGCTAATGACATAAAGCTGTACATTTCAGTGAAAAAGGGTGACGCCACAAAATTGCATACCTTGGAAGCCTGCGTTTTAGATATAAAGAACTGGATAACAGAAATGTTTTTACTTCTACATGAAACAAAGAAACCTGCTGTCAAATACGGCAATGAACATAGAACATAGCTGGTTATATAGTTATATCAGAAAACTGTAAAAGAACTTGGTGTTACACTGGACCCAGATCTCTCTTTTGACAACATGTAAAACATATCTTAAGGGTAGCTTTGTTCCATATCCAGAACATTGCAAAAATTCACAACTTTCTGTCAAGATGAAGAAAAGATAAACCATGCTTTTGTTACCTCAAGATTGGATTATTGAAATGCTTTCTTTGATGGCTGTCACACCAGCCCAGAGTGGGATGGTGTGGCCATTGCACTGAGAAATGGACTCTTTAAAAGAATATGTATATATGTCTGCATTTCTGTTTATTTGGGTATATTTACTTATGTAGTGTTCCATTATGTCCAGTACATTTGTACTGTGGTTTTGTGTTTATGTTATTGACTGTGTGTATATGGAGCTGTGGTGGCACCCCCTAAACACTTAGCTCTTCATAGGTCTTGGTTAAGTTAATCAAGTACTTGTTACATCTCATTTCTAATGGCCTACAGTACAGCCGTTATCTACAAAGTTCCTATATAAGCTCTGGTGTTCAGGGGAGGGGCTCGGTTCATTAATTATTTTCATGTTGGCTTGATGAAGTCCTGGGAGAAGTGATGTGCTATGTAAACATGTAAGTTGTAAGAAGTGTGTAGCTAGAGATTTATGCGCACGCTCTTGAAATTTCACTTTTCCGCGTTGATGCCGCGATAGAGCTTAGTAATCAGCTATTATTTACCGTTTTGCACTCGCTACTATTTTCACCTGCAATTACTCTGTCATTGTACACTCCATGGACTTCATTCATTAAACTAGAAATCCATATACAAATGCCTGGTCTCCCTCTTTCCTACACCGCCAACTGTGACAAAGACTACCCACACAAGACCCTAAAATAACCTCAGTTAGTGTCTAACACGGCCAACAGAATTCTGACTAGAACCGCAACATTTTAACATGTTACCCCAATTCTAGTCTCTCTACACTGGCTGCCCATAAGGGTAGAGCTGATTTACTGTTAACCTACAATGCACTACATGAACTTTTCCCTACATATCTGTCTGATTTGGTGCTGCCATATGTACCTACAAGTATGTTACATTCACAAGATGCACATTCCCCTCTCTCCACTGGGATATCCTCGCTCCAGCGCCACTCAAGGGCCGAGTCACTGGCCTGCTCATGTTGCTCCATGATACACTACACTGGGATGAGATTACACTCTGTGGACAATACTCAACCCTCTTCCAGGGTGGTTGCGGTCTGTTGGTGTCTCTTTGGTGGTGTGGTCTTGGCAATGTGGGTGGGTCTGATTCATGCCTGTTTGTTCCTGCCCAACGTTTTCTTTGTGCATGACCACGTCTCCAGTCCCCCCGTCTCAGCCCCAGATGTTATCCTGCAATAGTGTATGTGCCAGGGGACTAGGGTCATTCTGTCCTTTCTTAGTCCCCTCTTAACTTCACTAGGTTCACTAGGACTTGTGACTATGTGACAATAAAGTTGATATTTGATATTTGATATTTGACTTCCATTGATATGTGTTGGGGGATGAGAGGCAGATTATATATTTAATTTTGGGGTGAGAGTTGGATCACGGTTCAAGTCCTAAGGTATGGCCACTCTAACAGTTCTGATGTCATGTTTATCCTAGGAGGAACCAAACCTTTGGAACATGCTTCAGGACCATGTGGCTTGATGACTCCTCCCTGTCTCCGTCCAGTGCCTACATCGCTGTGCTGGTGCCCACATCACTGCTGTTGGTGATCACATTTCTGCCTGGTGACTCCAGCTGTACATCCCCAAAGCGCGTCCCATTGTCCCTGCCCAAGACCATTGAATTGTGTTGATGCTACACAAAGACAGTTGTCATAGCCCACCCACTCCCATCTCCATTTGTAGACAATAATTGAACACGGATATCTATGTCACTTTAATACGATGGGATGTATAATTTCAGATTCCCCACCCGGTACATCCAGAAGAGGACTGGCCACCCCCTTGAGTCTGGCCTCTCTAGGATTCTTCCTAGGTTCCACCTACTAGGGAGTTTTTTTCCTAGCCACTGCGCATCACTTGTTGTTGCTTGCCCTTGGGGGTTTTAGGCCAGGTATCTGTCAAAGCACTTTGTGACGACTCCTGTATAAAGGGCTTCATAAAATGAATTTGATTTGAACTTATTTAATATAATGGGCGTGTCACTCCTAATCTTAGGTCTCCTACATTTTTGGTCTAAGAGTATTTCACAAGGGTTTTTAGTGTTATAACCAGCTCCTAAATCAGTGAAATCTTAGGAGTCCTCACTTAGACCAAATCAGAAATTATCCTAAAATGCAGAGCCTCCTCCTAATAAAGGCGATACATTTTTTGAATTATAGCCTACATTACATATCAATATAGTTTGTGATGACACGTAAAGCAAGGTTAATTCATGTAAAAAAAATATATATATTTTTCTATAGCCGAAATACATTGAATGCTTGGGGTGTAGTGTAGTTTTTTCAAGAGCATCCTGCCCAAGTCAGGCAGCAGCAAGTAATCACAGACAAGACATACAACATAAGAACATCATACAATCACAGTGTTAAACAAAATAAAAGGTCAATGTCATATTAAAAACAATTACAAGTTAAAGGGATACTTCACCCTACAGCTATCTGGAGGTGCTAGTAGCTTCCCCCAGACATTTGTAGAACAGTGAGATATGTTTCACTCATGCCTGGCTAGTGTAAGAGCAAGATTTGAAATTTCGCGGGGAATTTTCACCCGCTGACGTGGACCTTGGAGATAGGAAAAATGAATACAGGCGTGTATTCGGTCGCGAAAATAAGCATCCCTGTTAGACTGATCTGGCTTTCAAACCTACTCTCTTAAAGCCTCGGTTGTCCTTGATTTTTTAAGCTATAGCTTGTCTTTCTGTGACGTTTCGATCAGCTGTTTTAATGCTAAACAGACAAGGTGGTATGGTTTTTTCAGTATGTAGAGAACTACAACGCTAACTTCCTTGTTCCAAGCCCCGCCCACCCGGCAGGTCCTCTGGATTATGTGAAACAGTTCGTAACCACAGTCGCTGGTAACACAATTGCTACTAAATTAGGATTTGCAGATGAGGAATTTTACAACTTGCTTTTACATTCTGAGTGACATCCAACCAACATGTTTGTGCCCGAGTACACCGAAGAACATTTACAACAACTGGAGTTTGATATCCAGCTTCAACAAGGCAGCATGTTCTACAGATAG
>JACXGM010017276.1:0-19846 GCA_016801145.1 Umbra pygmaea
GCAAGACCCAACACTCTGGATGAGCTTAAGGCCGCTATCGAAGCATCCTGGGCCTCCATCACACCTCAGCAGTGCCACAGGCTGATTGCCTCCATGCCACGCCGCATTGAAGCAGTCATTTCTGCAAAAGGATTCCCGACCAAGTATTGAGTGCATAACTGAACATAATTATTTGAAGGTTGACTTTTTCTTTTTTTTGCATTACAAACACTTCTTTTATTGGTCAGATGAAATATGCTAATTTTTTTGAGATAGGAATTTTGGGTTTTCATGAGCTGTATGCCAAAATCATCAGTATTAAAACCATAAATGACCTGAAATATTTCAGTTGGTGTGCAATGAATCTAAAATATATGAAAGTTTAATTTTTATCATTACATTATGGAAAATAATGAACTTTATCACAATATGCTAATTTCTTGAGAAGGACCTGTATATGGGTGCTGGAAGTTGGGCAACAGCCAACAGGTTGACATCCCGCCAGCCCTTGACCAGTCGCTGTGCTCGTAAGGATCCAGTCCTTTGATTCCCTTTACTTTCTCGTCATATCCCGTCTTTGCATTAGGATTGAATTTTAGGCGGTATGGTCCGACAATGTTTGTTTTAGCCCGCTGCATTTTTTTTGGGATTCTGTTTTTCAAGCTAAGTTTTCTTTATTTTCATGCCAGAACACTAGCCTCAGTAGCCTGCTATACCAGTCCATGTGTGTAAATTGGCCAAACATACCCATAATTCTTTGCGTTTTGATGACGTTGCCGCCCACTTGGTCACATGTCTTAGCAATCTCTATATCCTTTCCTAGACGCAAATGCAGCAGTCAGTGTTTGCAGCCACAGGCAGTTAAGAAGCGGCCGGTATCGTAGAAAAGACGCACTGCGAATCAAGGGCGAGGGAATATCAGGAACGTTCGAAGAGAAGGAATATTTATTACGTGTAAAAGACGAGGGGAAAAAGGAAGTACATCGATTTTTTATTACGGCTGGTGCTGCTGGTGATCTTGAAGTTTGAAAGATGAGGATTCTACAAGTTGCGCTCCTGTTAGTTCATGCTTTTGGTAAGTGTCAACTCTATTATAGTGAGATCATTTGGTAACCTTTTCCCTAGCGTTTGTACTTTACTTTGGAAGAGGCAAGTGCTAAAAGTAATTTTTTATATGATTTCTCCTAAATTGTTTATTTATTATTTTTAAGAGAGTGACATTAGATTTTGTAAGGAATAACTTCTGGAGCATGAATTGACAAGCGGATTTCATAGACGTTTAAAAATAAGTCAACTTAGAAAAAACAAATTGTACAGTAGGCTGGCATATGCTACTCAAGAACGAAGTGCGGGTCGTTTTTCTATTTCTAAACATGCTTTATGTAACTGGATATAGCCCTACGCTTATTTTTAACTCATATTCTTGTACATTAGCTAACTGTCTGTCTATGCAACATTTTGTGTACCATAGCCAAGCAGGATTATTGTCTCTCCTGTACAGGAGACTGTACATGTCTTAAGTGGTAGGGTGCCTCCCAGCTCTTGGAGTTGAACATTACTCAACTATATAGTTTTTATAGGATCATCTAGGGGTTGGTACAGACCTCATCCTACGTAGTCCAGACTCAGAGATATGTTTTAACTTGCCTGCTGAAACTCTTCGGTTTCCTTGCCACCTGCATTTATTACTGTGATGGAATACAGTTTTGCTATTGAAATTACAATTTAAACTGAGTTTGTTAACTTCTCACAATGTCAGAATGTAGCCTGCATCTTTAAATCACACTTCTTAAATGTGTAACAAAAATAAATAGGTTCAGATATACACTTCATATATTAAATATACATTTTCTTGGGATTTACAGTATTGTCGAGGTTGGCAAACGGAGCTTCGGTGGACAGGTATGAGAGCGAGCGGCCGCAGGGACACACGGCTGTTATCAACTTGTTGGATGTCCTAAACGACAGAAGAATGGAGGAGAATAATCACCTGGAGGACCCAGTGGTAGCGGACGATGAAGACGAGTACAGTGATTATTACTATGAAGATGAGGAAGATTCCTCAAGTGACTACGAAATCGAATTACCTCGAGGTATTTCCTATGAGTCAACTTGCGTTTGTTTATTCCTTTATGTGAAATTATCCTACCATTGATAGTTTATGAATCCCGATTTACGTTTATTAAAATGCATGTTATAAACTTGATTTATGAACCTATTATTGTATATTTTTTTATGGCAGGTCCATTTTAATACATATTTATACTGACTTAATGCAAGAAGAGATTTACATTTTCATTTTAGCCATTTAGCAGATGTGCTTATCCAGAGCTCTGAGATGATGTGGCTAAATAAATTGATTCAGGTGATTTGACATATCTTGGATTTTCCTTTTTAGTTGAATTTTTGAGAAATCCCAATGAGCCCCCAGCCATCCTGGATGTGGAAATGAGTGAAGGGACAAGGAGGAAAGGACAGAAGAAAGGGCAGGGGAAGAAGAGGAACCCATGCCTGAAGAAGTACAAGAACTATTGTATCCACGGCTCCTGTCAGTACGTGAAGGAGCTTAAAGCACCCTCATGCAGGTAAGAACTGTCGCTCTGTGCCTCTCTTTGTTCCTGTCTGTAGCTTTATTTTTGTCTCCCATCTCTTTTAGAACAATGGTGAATGTTGGACCGCGTGTTGAATGTACCAAACCTCACCTTTCCTATTGTCTTTGCATAGATGTCTTCCCAGCTACTCAGGGGAGCGGTGTCACCTCTTCACGCTGGCGTCGGCGGGGAGAGATGTCGGAGGCTACAACCGAACCACGGCCTTGGCGGTGGTGGCCGTGGTGCTGTCCTCTCTCTGCCTGACCATTATAGGTCTGCTGCTGGCGCTAAGGTCAGTTCTACAACCTTAAAACATTAACACGCTGGCACTTGACTACAAACAGATAGTTTAGCCACCTTTAAAACACTACTTCATAGCATATTATTTAACATACACATATTGGTATATGAGACATTAGACATTTCATTATGTTGCAGCTGGAGTTGAAGTTGATATTGGCAAATGCATTAAGTAAATGGGTCAACAGGAAAATAACATAACACAGCCTAAATTATCACTGGGGAAAGGGAAACGGGACCATAACAACCAGAGACACACCAGGATAGCACATTTTCATATTCCCACATTCTTCAATGTTTTGCTTTTTTTGCGTCACCAGACAACAATTATGGGAACCACAGGTGTTCGTGTTTTTCCAAAATAGTTATGTCATCCACATTTATTAACCTGTTGTTTTCCAGGTTCCACAAGCGAGGAGGGTATGACGTTGAGAATGAAGAGAAGGTGAAACTGGGGTCAGTGCCAAACCACTGAAAATATGGTAAGAACTGTGTTACCAGAAATTCCTCATTCCAAGAAATGTTAGTTCCCCTCATAAATATTAAGTCAGTCAGAAGGCAACACGTCATTATAGCATGACTACACATGCAGTAAGATTGTGAGGCCAGATTTAGATTTGGGAAAAATTTGTTTTTTTTTGCTTGTTT
This sequence comes from Umbra pygmaea, assembly GCA_016801145.1. Taxonomy (NCBI): domain Eukaryota; kingdom Metazoa; phylum Chordata; class Actinopteri; order Esociformes; family Umbridae; genus Umbra; species Umbra pygmaea. The sequence goes on from JACXGM010017276.1 coordinate 3,519, forward strand.
CACACTGAGTCTGGGTGCTGAAGGAGTTCTTATGGCTCATTGTTTCTCCCTCCTTTATTTCAGGGTGGGATACGGAAATTCTACCTCAAAATAGAAAAAGAAGAAGTGAAAAAGCCAAGAGTACCCTGAGAGACTTTGAATGGTGAAGAGGGGAACTAGATAGGCTTGACATTGGCAGACATTGCTAATTCCTTCCTCAGTGATGCAGGACGTGGGAAGCTCAGGATTCTGAAGAAAGTATTGCATCCTATCAGGAGAATGCCTGCCTAAAACTGTAAAGCTGATTAGCTTTGAGGGTATGGAACCTGAGGACGACTAGGAGAAACATCTCTGGACTGAGTGCTGCATTAAAAAAACAAGTCAAGAAGGCTGTGTTAAAATAAATTGTTGTCTCAAGACTGAAAAGACACGATCTTCTGGCATAGAATCCGAGAGAATCCTGGTCTTTTCTCGAAAGGATGATGTTTTTAGTATTTTCCTGCACACGTTTGTTCTTCGTCATATTCTAGTGTACTGTAAAATGTTTATTTATACCATATGTTTGTCTTTTAATTTATTTATTTATGTGACATTGGTGTCATGTTGTCTTGCTCTATTTACTTTGTCCACCTAAAGATGCACTGCCAGTTTGTAAAGAAAATCTATAAGGTCATGTTATGTTTTTATATTTAAATGTTAACTTATATTTATTGATGTAAATTAAGATAAAAAGGAATTTATAAATGTACAGTCCTTTTCAAAAATTTGATGTTTCACAATAAGTGTCCTCTTGGTCCCATAAAGTGATACTGGCCCTCTGTACAGTCTACTAAGAACGCTACAGTGATTGCCATTGTCCCTGAGGTCTCTATGTGTACCATTATTATGTGGTTTCATTGCTCTTTTGGGCATAACTCTGTGAAGACCACTAACCTTAAATCCAGGCATAGACTGAATAGAACCTACTGTTTATTGCGCTGTATTACAGTCACAAAATGGAATAGAATCCTAAACTCTTGTGCATGGTCAAGTCCAGCCATTAAAACAAGTATTGCAATACAGAGAAATACAAGAATAGCCTAGTTTTGTTTTTGGGAAACAAACAGGATAGAAATCTCAAATGTTAGCTACAATTTCAGCTGTGTATCTTACCATGCCAGATAGATGTTTTGTCTTGTTTTAGCATGGTGGTCATTGTTAGGAACTAAGGCCAGACTCAGCTATTTACTGTAATTCAAACACTGAGATAAAATGTGAATTAATTCAAGTGTTCAGTTTATTTCAAAATTAATAATCCTCCTTAAGAAAAAACAACATGGAAAAATACTGCAGTTTTGAAGTGATTCCTATTCAAAATGTGTTATTTCTTTCAAATAAGAAGTAAAACTATTTTTTCTCAGAACTTAAGATGTCTTTGTGTCATATTTGGTGTCATCCTTGGATTATCTTGTTTTTACATTAATTATTATACCCACATTTACAAGTTGTCTTGCCGCAAATGTTTTTCTGTTGTGTAAAACGAATGAAGATGGGGCATCTGCAACTTATTTCTATTAAAGCTGTCTTTCTATTAATTGGTGAATTATGACTATGAGTGCTGTCTTTATGAAGACAATAGAATTATGAGGTTCCTTCTGTTGGGTTTCGTTATAATCAGAATGTTTTACATTTCTGGAATGTTCAACTTTACAGGAAAATATCTGTTTTCTGTGTTTATATTTACATTGTAGTAATTTAGCAGATGCTCTCATCCAGATCTGATGTGGCTGGTGAAAGGCACAGTCAGAATTTGGCTGCCTGTGTGTACACAGCCTATTTGTAAAAATTTTGATCTGATTAGTCAAGAGCTGAAGTGTGTTCAGATTGCTTGAATGTTCACAATGTTTCAGGACAAGAAGTATTGGTCTACGTTTGCCCAAAATGTTTTAGTATGTTTCTGAACAGAATTTCAAGTATTTCTATCATTTTTTGGTGTGTGGTATGGCTTCTACTGGCCATACTGGCAGCGTTTACTGACCCACAAACCAAACCATTCCTGCTGTCAACTGGTTGTGTTTTACAGCACCTGTTTCATTCAATTAACAAAACATACTGAACTTAACTCAGTTTTGATTGGTAATTCAACTAAATAAGATAAATTTACATTGACAAACTAATTCTGATCTCTGAATTTTTTACATAATGGTTCTATCTATGAATATAGATGAACAACATTTACAAACTAACCAAGTTGAAATGTTGATTGAAACTTCACCTGTATTACAGTTCTCAGATTTACTTCCAGTGTTTTGTATATTAGTCTGGGTTTCTTCTTACTGAAATGCTATTTAAAGCAACCAGTCAGTGATGATAACACTACTATGTCACAGGGCCCTTTAAGTCACTGGCTGTAATTATAGAAAGGATAATATTTGTGTTTCCTTCTTGCTGCTTCCTCCTTCCTTTTCAGCTTCTCCTTTGACCAGAGCACCTGTATCCTGGCCAGCCGTCTTCTTCAGGATGTAAAGGCAGCCGTTGCAATTTTTCTGCCTCATCGCTAATTCACTTATTTACTTAGATAAGTTAAACACTACTCTTACGTCCATAAATAATGGCAACCCAGTTACACGACTAGTATACTCAACAGCTGTTCTTCTCAGATGTACCCTTGTCATCGGAAGATGTAAGACTATGTAGTAATGATGACGCAACCACATCTTCGCTTTCAATGACAGATCGATCAGATGTTACTAAGTGGGTGGTTACAATGTGTATGTGTATGAATTATCCTGTTGTTCACCGCAGGGAAGCCTTTAAGGCTACAGATGTTATTGAGACACCTGATCTGACAGGACGCCGCAACCCCCTCGCAACACCACCACACAATTAGTCACCACAGATGGCTGCTTGTCTCACTACTACCCCTGAATACACACAGACACATGTACTGCATTGCGTATGCACGTGGGGGCACGCCCTCGTTACACACACACAATGTAACCCTTAAACATTTCACCGCTGACCACTCCTAAATAGCATTAGCCCACAGAGCGGCTGCAGAGTTCAGAGCAGGTCCTTATGCTAAACGCCTTGTGGGTTTGAACAAAGCTGCGGTGGGGTGTGTACAATCACACAGCCGGGCTTCATGTTCGAGTTTAGTCAATGGACTCTACAGAATCCATATACCGAAGACAAGCTGAGACTCAACAACTGTTACTCATTCACTTATACCACATCCTCTCTGAATTCCATTGCTACTGCCGGTGTGTGCTGGGGGGGGGGGGCAGGGCAGCACTGCGGTCTGCTTGATATGAGGTCTTTGTTGGGCCCTCACTGGGATGCAGAGAGCATAAAAGAGCGGAAAATCAATGGATGAAGAAAGGATTGTGTCAATTTATAATGTAAGGGGGCTGGAAGTTAACAAGACCCCAACTGTAGATTAATGCTCGATCTCACAAAGCTGACTGATAAATAGTCAAACATCTGCACCCCATTTAAGTTAAATGTTTGTACATTTTACGCAGTAAAACTTCTAAAGGTTCTTTTTTCTTCTCATTCTTTTGACATTGATGACACAGAGGGAGAACTGGTTGAAGCCAGATATTTAGCTACAGCGTGTCGGGTGTGTCTTCAGATTCTACTGTAAGTGCAGCGCTGAGCACAAAGATTACCTTGAGCAATGCATATTACGTCACGCAGCTTTGTAGTGTCAGCTTTAGAAACATTTTGTCCATTGCATAAAGCAGGCAGAAATTACCCAAATCTTAAACAATAGATTTGTAAATTATGTAAAAAACATAGTTGACATTCTTTGATTAGCCATGTGTTATTATATCATAAGCCATCTAGAAATCACAAATTGGTAAAGCCCATTCCGAGATGGGCGGGTGGATTTTCAGACAGGCGTACCTTGTCAAGTTGCTCTCTAGCGACTCCTTGTGTTTGGATCGGGCACCTGTAAATTCAATCATGGTTGTATAGGTGATGAATGTATGTATCAACTAAAGGCTGCCATGGTGAACTAGCAGTGTGGTAAGAATTTCACAGACTTGTTATAGTTGTGACATTTGACAACTAGATAGGTTGTTTAGTGCATCAATGATCAGTATCCAATAAGTCTGGCTAGTTTTGTAAAAGCTTGCTAATGCTTGCTAAGCCAGCAACCTGCAGCACATAAGAAGGTCAATATATACAGTATTCCATAAAAGCTATTTCTGATGAATAAGTTGCTGCCAATTAAATGTAGTATTCGTTTTCACATCTGATGCTTTGATGAATAATAAGGCAAAATAATGTCAGTAGACTCCTTTTGTCACCTGCTGCTGTACACATCTGGGGGCTCATTTATAAAGTGGTATAACAGATCTGCTTCTGTGATGTAGTTAAAAAAAAATGTTTTCATAGAAAATAATAAAATGTTTACTAAAACTACATTTTGGTGCTATTAAGGATTGGATGCCTTTTGGTGAATGTTGATCTATTTGAAGAACAGCATGTTTCCCGCAAAATACACTGTTCCTCTCCTTAGTGGAGTTTGACTTTTTATTGGTTAAGTTAGTACCTAGGTAACGTGACAAACAAATCATGCACTCAAGTGTTACACTATAGGCATATGCACTGCTAAAACAAATTAAGGGAACACTCAAATCACACATAAGGGTCTTGATGATCAAAACATATTAAAAATCTAAATCTTTACTTTACATTGTGTAATTCGTTGAGAACAGAAGGACATAACAATGGTCAATGGAAACCAAAATCACCAACCAATTGAGGGCTGGACTCAAACTCACACCGAAGGTTGTTCCAACTTGCGTGAATTTCAACATGATAACTTGTAATGTGACTCCCCTCTAAGGAATTGAGGTTGAAAAGTTATTGAATAGACGTTGAAAAGACGTCTTTCAAAATATTTTGCTCAGTGGGTCTGTAGCATATATGGCCCCACATGCCTGTAAACACTTCCGACATTGTCTGGGCATGCTCCTGATGAGACGAAGGATGGTGTCCTGGACAGTCTGTGGCGCTACTTGATGTTGTCAGATGCACTGATACTTAATGTCTCAGAGGTTCTCAATTGGATTCAAGTCTGGGGAATATGAGGACTGGTCAATGGCATCAATGCCTTCGTCAGCCAGGGACAGCCTACACACTCTGGCCACGTGAGGCCGGGCATTGTCCTGCACCAGGAGGAACCCAGGGCCCACTGCATCAGTGTAAGTTCTGATGATGGGTCTGAGGATTTCATCCTGTACCGAACAGCAGTCAGGTTACCGTTGGCTAGCATGTGGAGGTCTGTGCGACCCTCCAAGGATATGTCTCCCCAGACCATCACTGAACCACCTCCAAACTGGTCATGCTGGATGATGTTGCAGGCACCATAGCATTTCAAGTCTGTCATGTGCACAGTATGAACCTGCTGTCATCTGTGAAGAGATCAGGGCACCAATGGTGGACCTGCCAATTCTGGTGTTCTCTGGCAAATGCCAATCAGGGCTGCACGGTGCTGGGCTGTGAGCACAGGTCCCACTAGAGGACATCGGGCCCTCATGCCACCCTCATGGAACTTCTAATAGTTTGGTCAGAAACATGCACACCAGTACTTTAGGTCATTTTGTAGGGCGCTGGCTGAGCTACTCCTGTTCCTTCTCACACAAAGGATCAGATACCAGTCCTGCTGCTGGGTTGATGCCCTTTTACGGCCCTGTCCAGGTCTCTTCGTGTAATGGCCGGTCTCCTGGTATCTCCTCCATGCTCTTGAGACTGTACTGGGAGACACAGCAAACCTATGGGATGTATGAATGTGCCATTCTGGAGGAGCATGACTAACTGTGCAACCTGAATGGGCTGCAGGTACCGTCTCATGCTACCAGTAGTGACAAGGACACTAGCAAAATGCTAAACTGAAGAAGGGGGACCTAAACAATATTAAGCAGGTGGTCACAATTATGTCTGATTGGTATATATAAATATATACTTCAGACAGAAAACGCCACGTAAGAATAAACCAATTTCAATGAATATATTACCACATAACACACCAAACTTGTTATACAGACCCAACTTGTTATACAGACCCAACTTGTTATACAGACCCAACTTGTTACATGCACTTAACTTGTTACAAACAATCACTTTGTTTATATACATCCAATGTATTTATTGTGGCATATGATTCTGTACCTTACGGCAACCACACCAACATAGTAATATAGAGAATATACATAGCTTCTATTCACAACATGTAATGGCAGGTAAAATAATCCTGAGCGATGAGCCTGGCAAACAATACCAAAACCCCCCATCAAACCATAACCATACAGAACCAACAGACCCAGACAGAACCTAAAGGTGGAGGCAGGGTGGGGCGGGAGGGCGCACTGAAGCAAGAAAGTAACTGCCGCAGGTAATCCCACTGACGTCTTAAATCACAGCCTAATTATTACCATCTGACTAACTATGGCTGGTAGGCATGAATCTATCGGCTGATTAGGACAGACACTTCTCAATCAGGTTTGATCTGGCAAATGCAATATAAATCTGAGTATTTTCCATTTGCACGCTAACAAAACATTGTTTCAGCTGCTAAAGATTCAGTCTGGAACTTTTGTGAGTAACAGAATATTTCTTTTATAGATCGCGTTTCGGCCTGGGTTGTACATAATATATTTTATATGTGCATAATCTACAAGTAAGGCAAGGCAAGTTTATTTATATAGCACATTTCATACACAATGGCATTTCAAGGTGCTTTACATAAACAGGAAAACATACAAATTTACAACAGATTAAAGATAAAATTAAAGCAATTAAAATAAAAATAAAAAACAATTAAAATAAAAATAAAAAACAATTAGAAAAATAGTACAGTTTAAGAAATAAAAGAGACTGAACGAACCATATAAAATATAGCGCAATCAGTTTGGACTTAGCACAGAGTTCATTCAGTAAATGCATAGCTAAACAGATGTGTTTTGAGTCTGGATTTTAAGGTGACTACTGTTGGAGCACATATGATCTCTTCTGGGAGCTGGTTCCAGCTGCGGCTGGCATAGTAGCTAAAAGCAGATTCTCTGCATTTTGAGTGAATCCTTGGTATGTCTAGCTGATGTAATCCTGAAGATCTGTGTGGTCTGTTGGGTTTATATTCAATGAGCATATCAGCAATGTATTGAGATCCTAGGCCATTGAGTGATTTATATACCAGTAATAATACTTTAAAGTATATCCTAAATGTGACTGGGAGCCAGTGTAGAGACCTGAGGACTGGTGTGATATGTTCATATTAACTGGTTCTGCTTAGAATCCTGGCCGCAGCGTTCTGTATGAGCTGTAACTGTGTTATGGTCTTTTTGGGAAGACCAGTGAGGAGGCCATTACAATAATCCACCCTGCTCGTGATGAAAGCATGAACAAGTTTCTCTAAGTCTTGTCTGGAAACAAAGCATATAATTTTAAGATTATAATATGCTGATTTAGTTATTGCTTTAACATGACTACTGAAACTAAGGTCCGACTCCAGAATCACAACAAGATTCCTGACTTGGTCTTTAGTTTTTTGACACCTAGCATCAAGGTATGCGTTCACCTTGAGAACTTCATCTTTGTTTCCAAATGCAATGACTTCAGTTTTCTCTTTGTTTAACTGAAGAAAGTTTTGGCACATCCAACTGTTAATTTCATCAATGCATTGGCATGGGGAGTCAATGGGGTTATAGTCGTTAGGCGATAGGGCTAAGTAGATCTGGGTGTCGTCTGCATAGCTGTGGTAAGCAATGTGTTTCTTTTTCATTATTTGGCTCAGTGGGAGCATATACAGGTTGAATAGGAGTGGCGTGAGAATTGAGCCTTGTGGGACTCCACATGTCATGGATGTCCACTCAGACTTATGGTTGCCTATACTCACATAGTAACCTCTTGCTTCTAGGTATGACCTGAAAAATTTTAGGACCATCCGAGAAAGCCCGACACAGTTTTCCAGCCTCTCAAGTAGTATGTTGTGGTCGACAGTGTCAAATGTAGCACTGAGGTCGAGTAGTACCAGCACTGAGTGTTTGACTGTATCTGTATTGAGGCGAATATAATTTATTATCTTTACAAGCGCCGTCTCTGTAATGTGATGTGGTTGGAAGCCAGATGGAAAATGGTCAAATTTTTGAATGATCAACAGTGTCCATTTGAGCTTAAGAATTTGTTCAGCTGATTGAAAATAACTTTTTCAATGATCTTGCCTATGAAAGGGAGATTTGAGATTGGTCTGTAGTTGCTCAATACGGTGTGATCCAAATTGCTCTTTCAGGAGGGGCTTAACAGCTGCAGTTTTTAGGGACTTTGGAAAAGTCCCAGAAAAAAGTGAGGAGTTTACCAATTCTAGGAGATCTGCTTCTAAACAGTTAAACACACTTTTAAAAAAAGATGTTGGATCACTACGACACTGTAAAGTCAGCCATTAACTCTTAAGTTTGAAAACAAGCGGTTTTGATGACATGAAGTACAAACCGGTACACATATAAAAACAAATGTGTATATATATGGAAAAATATTGCCTGGTCTGATGAGTCTCGATTTCTGTTGAGACATTCAGATGATAGAGTCAGAATTTGGCGTAAACAGAATGAGAACATGGATCCATCATGCCTTGTTACCACTGTGCAGGCTGGTGGTGGTGGTGTAATGGTTTAGGGGATGTTTTCTTGGCACACTTTAGGCCCCTTAGTGGGCATAGTTTAAATGCCATGGCCTACATGAGGATTGTTTCTGACCATGTCCATCCCTTTATGGCCACCATGTACCCATCCTCTGATGGCTAATTCCAGCAGGATAATGCACCATGTCACAAAGCTCGAATAATTTCAAATTGGTTTCTTGAACATGACAATGAGTTCACTGTAATAAAATGGCCCCCACCGTCACCAGATCTCAACCCAATAGAGCATCTTTGGGATGTGGTGGAACGGGAGCTTTGTGCCCTGGATGTGCATCCCACAAATCTCCCTCAACTGTAAGATGCTATCCGGTCAATATGGGCCAACATTTCTAAAGAATGCTTTCAACACCTTGTTGAATCAATGCCACGTAGAATTAAGGCAGTTCTGAAGGTGAAAGGGGGTCAAACACAGTTTTAGTATGGTGTTCCTAATAATCCTTTAGGTGAGTGTGTGTATATATATATATATATATATATATATATATATATATATATATATATATATATATATATATATAACCAGTGGATTGAGGATTGCATCCTTAAATGGCTAGATCTTAGTTAACATCTTGCTGAGTAATGTGACTGTAACTCTGCATGTGCATGTTTGGCATATACAGCATTGGGCCTCCAGTAAGGCTGGCCTATCAATGTCAAGTGTTAGAGGTAACAGACATTGTTCACTGTAGTCATGGTTACATAACTAGCCTAGCTCCATGAACTGAGAGTCATTTCGAACAAGAATACGGTCACTGAGCGACAGAACTACAGAAAATCTTTTATTGAGGTTTTTGGGTTTGAGTTACGGTAGGGGGCTATGGAAATAGGATTTGGAATGGGAATGTTTTTGATCTGTGATCCCCACAAAATATAACATTTGTGTGTGTCTGTGTGTGTGTGTGTGACTTAGCATAATGACACACACACAGGATACAACCTTCATATTGTTTCTTGTTTATGAGGTTCCTGAGTCAGATTCTTTCAGAAATATTCCAGGAAAATCTAGTCACATTTCCAGGTGACATTCCTCAATATCAATTCCCTTGTGGCCTGTTTTACCAAGACACTGCAACATTTTACATGTGTTAAAGTTCCCAGGTTGTCAGAATATGCTTTAAATAATTTCAAATAATGTCCAATAAGTAAACTGATGAGAGCTAATACCATCAATTAGACTTTTGGCTAAGGTTTTGTGGACAGGGATGGGTGTTTACTGCTAGTTCTGGCTTTAGTCCCAATGAGCTCAGTTCGTAGAGAATGGCACAGGGTTGTGGGTAGGTTTCATACCGAGGGCCAGTATGAAAATGTGAACCATCGGTATAAGTTGCTCTGGATAAGAGTGACTGCTCCATGGCTAAAACATAAACATTTAAAAGTAGAACTGTGGGATATTCCTCTACCCAAACATTAGAAATAATTCATCATCTAAATGCCACTACTGTCAAAAGCCAATTCTGATGGACAAAGGGAGTCTGTATGAAGTTTTTGCTCTGTGAACCATTACAACTGACTGGGATCGAATTCATTGCTCAGGGATTTTCCACTTTTCGAAAGAAGAGTGAGTTGATGAGGTGTGTGATACGAGGTCTGTGGTGCACATTCCATCTGCCCTGTTGCTAAAGGCATCTTATGCCACATTATCCATAGTCAGGCTGTCCTGTTAAAGTTATTAAAGATGTCGTTGTATGATTAATTTCCTGTCAAAAAGCAATATCCCAAAACTTTTTTTTTAAACACAACTGCTTACTTCAAGGAAAAGTTATCCACTTGGTCTGATGATAAATCATGATGCAATCAGCTTTAGAAACAATAAGCAATAGAAAACAAAAGGAAAAATGTCCACTTGTGCTATGTCATGACCTACCTGAACCACCAACTGAGATGTGGCTTTTTGAAGGTCCAATGCCTTAAACACATTTTTTTGGTGATGTTTCAACACAGTAGGTCGAAATAACTTTGAAACAGAAAGAGCCTTGAACTTCAGCCTGTTCAGGTAGGATAAAACATTTGCCCTCATATTTGTAGGTAAAGATGTGGGCTTTAAATCAACTATTTAAGACAGGGGAGTACATGCTAATACTTTCATATTTGCTCCAGAGCATGTGACTAAGTAGTTGTATGGCTGGGGCCAACACAGGAAAATAAAGATAACAAAATAGGTTGAATTTGTTTTCCTTAAATTACACACATTTATACAAAACATTGTGAAGAATTAACTGTGAAAAAGTACAGAGTACATGGAGCCCATAAGTAATGTGCTAAATAAAGTCAAAAGATGAGGAGAGCCACTTAGCAAGTGCGGTTTATTAACTGGGCTGTAGTCAATGTGTGTGTGTTATTTAGGCAATCTTTTGTGTTAAAGTTGTTAAGGCAGTGTTTTGAGTGTGTGGGTGATAAAGATGTTAAGGCAGTGCTTGGAATGTGTGGTAAAGTTGTTAAGGCAGTGTTATTAGTGTGTGTGTTAAAGTTGTTCAGGCAGTGTTTGTAATGTGTGTGTGTGTGTTAAAGTTGTTAAGGCAGTATTTGGAGTGTGTTTCAAAGCGTTGTTGTGAAAGATGCTTCCGGTGTTAGCGGCTGAGCAACAATGGCTCGTTTCCACATTAATATGGAAGTGCGCACACCAACACCTGGAAATCTAATCACTCTCTTACCCGACGGCATCAAACAGGAAGACCTTAAGGGTTACCTAAAATCTGTGGTTAGGTGTGTGTGTTAACATGCATAGTTCTGTGTGCTTGTGTTGGCACGGCGTGGCAAACGATCACTACACTGCACTACAGTACACTGCCACTATCACTGAACTACACATTACACTATAAATACATTACATTAAATACAGTACAATGCAACTATTATGGCAGTAAATAAAATATACTATCACTACACACTACATACACTAAATACTGTACACTCCCACTATCACGTCACTAGATACAATACAATGTTAATTAACTAAATTAATTATAATTATTATTAAAGTAAATGCAGTACACTGTTGGTATCATCACTACACTATATAGTGCATACTGTATATACTACACTAAACTATCACTGTCACTTCACTAAATACAGGACATTATCACTACACTAAATTCAGTACAATATCATTATATTAAATATACTTCACTAAATACAGTAAATTATCACCTCACTAAATATAGTAGACTATTACTACTCTAAATACAGTCCACTATCACTACACTAAATACAATAACCTATCACTACACTAACTACAGTAACCTATCACTACACTAAACACAGTACACTATCATTACAGTAAATACAGTACACTATCACCTCACTAAAAAGAGTACACTATTACTACTCTAAATACAGTACACTATCACTACACTAAATACAGTACACTATCACTACACTAAATGCAGTACACGATCACTACACTAAGTAGAGTACACTATTAATACACTATCAATACACCAAATACAGTACACTATCATTACAATAAATTCTGGACAATTTCACTACACTAATTGCAGTACACTATCACTACACTAAATATAGTAGACTATCACTACACTAAATACAGTATACAATCACTACACTAAATAGAGTAACATTCACTACGCTTAATGCAGGACACTATCACTACACTAAATAACGTATCATTAACTACACTAAATACAGTACACTATCACTACACTAAATGCAGTACACTATCACTACACTAAATGGAATAACATTCACTAAACTAAATATAGAAACAATATCACTACACTAAATAGAGTACACTAGCACTACACTAAATGGAATAACATTCACTACACTAAATACCAAACAATATCACTACACTAAATACAATACACTAGCACTACAATAAATGCAGTACACTATCACTAAACTAAATAAAGTACACTATCACAACACTAAATACAGTACACTATCACTACACTAAATGCAGTACACCATCACTACACTAAATAAAGTACACATTCACATTACACTAAATGCAGTCCACCATCACTACACTAAATAGAGTACACATTCACTACACTAAATGCAGTACACTGTCATTAAAGTAAATAGAGTACACTATCACTACCCTAAACACAGTACACTATCACTACACTAAATAGAGTAACATTCACTACACTAAATACAGTTAAATATCACTACACTAAATAGATTAACATTCACTACACTACACTGTCACTAAACTAAATACAGTACACAATCACTAAACTAAATACAGTACTCTACATTATATCTGCTCTAACGCCCTCTCTCCTCCGGTCTCTGTATCACATTCATTGATATATCTAGACCATGATCCATAACCTCTGTGACATATCCAGTCCTTGTCTAGATTGTCACCTTCCTACAACCTCCTCAGCCCCTCTCATCTGCCTCACTGGTTCATATTCACCCTCTCTTTCTCCTCCCCTTCTGCATGTCCGCTCCTCCACCCCTCTCTCCACTCAGGCTCCATGTGTCTCTGTACGGTGTGGCATGGTCTGGATGCCTGAGAGCAGGAATAGCCATGTCTCAGCTCCTACTGTGACTCTGGGTGTGTGACTGGACAGGGATGCCAGCAGATTCTCCAGTGCTGATCTCATGGTGTTGGACAGACACGTTATTTATCTTCATCACATTATTAAATCCTCACAGCCGTCTATTTAGGCCTGCACAAGCTCCCGAAAGATTCATATTACCGACTAGGGGCAATGAGGAGTGGAGTCACACACACACGTACACACACACAGGCACACAGTAGCAGACAGGATGAGCTATGACTCCTTTGTTTTCTCTGCCCCTTATGTAGCAATGACTCCGTCATCCGGCGCTCCCATATCCACTTGGCGTGTGTGTGTGTGTACAGTTTATGTGGTGGGTGTATTGTGTGGCGGCGTGTGTGATGTGGTTTGTAAAGACAAGCCCAACACGTGCTGGCTAGTCTGCAGGATGACAGAGTAGAGCACTTCAAAAGACAAGCAGATGGATGATGGAAGTGGGATGGAGAGATGAGTGAGCCGGAGTGCAGCGGCAGGGTGGCCTAGTGGTTAGGGCATCTGACTGCTCTCCATGAAGCCAGGGTTCAAGTCCCCAAGCCCCACAGTAAAAGTTTTGTCTTTCCGTCTTTGAGCAAAAAGATAGTTACACTAACGTTCCACTTAGGTCAGGTCTGCAAATAAAAATTGGTTCTCATCAACTTGCCTGGTGAAATGTTTAAATAAAATAAATATAAAAAGAGGATTAAGTGAGGATGGAGGGATGATAGAGGATGAGGGATGAAAGAGGATGGAGGGATAATAAAGGATGAGGGATGTTAGAGGATGGAGGGATGAGAGAGGGATGAGAGGATGGAGGGATAATAGAGGATGAGGGATGATAGGGGATGAGAGGAGTGAGGGATGAGAGGATTGAGGGATGAGAGAGGATGAGTGATGATATAGGATGGAGGGATGATATAGGATGGAGGGATGATATAGGATGGAGGAATGATATAGAATGGAGGGATGAGAGAGCGATGAGAGGTTTGAGGGATAAGAGAGGATTAGGGATGATAGAAGATGAGGAATGATATAGGATGATGAATGATGGAGGATGAACGGATGAGAGTGGGCGTTGAGTCTCTAGTTGCACAATGTACACATTACTCTGTCTCTCTGTCTTCCCCTGGGAGACGTTAGTGGTGTCATGGCCAAGGCCTCACCTCTCTGCTTTCTTCTCTCTGCCTCACCAAGAACGTCAATCTCCTTCATTCATTCTCTTTTCCTCTATCAAGCTCCTTCATTCATTCTTCTTCACCTTCTTCCCTCCCCCCTTCGGCAATTATGGAGGTCTTTGACCTCTGCCAGGCCTTTTGTCTTTTCTTCCTCTGTTCCGTCTCCCAGCCGAATGGAGACTGTGTGGGAGCTCTGCTCAATGAGGAGGAATGTAGAGGGCGTGGGGCCGAGATGAGACGGGATTTTTCCCTGGATGAGGTAATAAATGATGGCATTTCTCTGAGCGAGAACTGAGCTGGCACGTGGCAGATGTACCTCAGACCTTACCCTGAAATGTGTCACACACACAAACTCAGACACACAGGGTCATAAAGTTTGGGCCTTCCTCTGGCTGCATGTGTGGTTAGTTAGACCACTGCTGTGTGTGTGTGTGTGTGTGTGTGTGTGTGTGTGTGTGTGTGTGTGTGTGCGTGTGCGTGTGCGTGTGCGTGTGTGCATGCGTGCTGAATGGGAACGCCATTGCTAATCAGTTCCAAGTTGTCTTTCATGCTGGTAGTGTGGCAGAGCTGGATTTACCACCAACTGTCCCTCCGGATCCTAAGCAGATCTCACTGGGTTTAACTGCTGCCTCAGGCACACGCACAAATACACACACCCACACTCCCCCAACAACACACGTTTATGTGACAAATAAAGTAAACATCTGATCCTAATAAGCCATCACATTTACTTAATAGACAATATTTCAATTCCCTTTAGAAATCAAACATTATATTTGTTTAGACAAGGGTAGTTAGTCAGGTGGCTCAGTGGTTAGGGAGTCAGACTTGTAGTCAGAAGGTTGTCGGTAGGATTTCTCTCTGTGCCAAGTGGCATTGTGACCTTGAGCAAGTTACTTTACCCTACATTGCTCCAGAGGGGTTTTCTATATTCACTGAAAGTCGCTTTGGATTCCAGTGTCTGCTAAATTACTAAAATGTAAAAGTTACAAAATGCCAAATTGTTAAGGCTTAGCCATTAGCGTGAGATAATTTTAACCACTTTGGTAAACTTCCATCGTACAAAACAGAAAACGTAAAAGAAAGCAAGCACAAATCTTGACTATTTTGCAAATCCTCATGAGGGAATGCAAGTAGATACCGAGGAAGCCAGGACAACCACTGTGTTACTAGCTTGGTTTTGAGGTGGGTGTGGGTGTGCGACTGTGGGCATGGAGAGATTCTGTGGGGTTAGGGTGACTGTGGTGATTACTCAGCCCTGTGTCCTGCCTTAGTGAGATCCAGTGAGTCAGAGAGACCTGTTATTTGAGCTTCGGTGTGAAAGCTGCTCTCCCTCCTCTCCCTTTCAGAGCCCCTCCGTTACCCACCCATGTCGGGAATCAGACGCAGCACATAGCACAAGAGGGTGGAGACGTGACGCATGGAAGGCCCCCCTGCACCAGGGAATACCCTCACCTCATAGTGACAGTTTCACAGGGAGACAGATCTGTATTTATTTATTATTATTATTTAACAGACACCATCCACATTAATCAACAGGAATATAACAATAATTCAACATTATGTAAATATGCTGGGGTTGGCCAAAGGCTAATTTGCACCTGTAGTTGCTGAAGAAAAACAGTGAAATTATACAGGTCAACCACAATCCATATACTTAATTTAAGCAATAGGCCTACACTTAATATAATTCAATTTTGATATATAAAAAAAGAAAAATAATGAAAATACAAAAACAATGCTCATCCCCTTTGTCTTACATATAAAGAACCATCAATAATACCCAGGTAAAAAAAAAGTATATTTAAATGTACTTGAAATGTATTTTATTTATCCTAAATATACTTCTAATATATTATTTTGGTATGTATATTTTGAAAGTATACTTCAAATGTACTTAAATATATTAAATACATACTTATGGTTAAACATAAATATACTAGAAGTATATTACTGGAGTATAATTTAAATATACTTTTT
>JACXGM010017277.1:0-19845 GCA_016801145.1 Umbra pygmaea
GTTCCTTCCACAGGTAGAGGTTCTGCCTGGAACCCTTATGATAGAGTTTACCAGTAACAATTTCTTCCTTAGAAGGTTCTACATAGATCCTTCTGTGAAGGGTTCAAATATGATCCCTTTGAATAATTATTTTAGATCCTGATTTCAAAGAACCATTTATCAGCTACAGGTTATTCCTACAACATTCTGTGAAATGTTTAACCCTTAATCCTTTACATCCCTTTATAGTCCTTCCTGAAACCATCTATGTTGAGTGTTGTAAAGACCCATTTTTTCAGGATTGTTTTTTCCTGGAACATCTTTATAAGTGCGAAGTTATTCAAAGAATGCCTGTGAAGAGGTTTACTAAGAACTATTTTTAAACCCCTGCATAGAATCCTTAAATCTATGGACAATATTTTATCCTCATGCACCTTGGTATTTAAAATATATGTCATAAATGCTTTCCATGGTGCTGAAAGAGCGAGACACACGCGAGGATATAAGTCCACAAATGCAAAAATCTCGTGCTAAAACAATTTTCACATTTTAGTTAGTATGTATTAATCCCTGGTCAAGAAGATCATACAACCTTTTTCTCTAGAGCTACCGTTAGCCAGTCTACAGATTAATCGCTTACATACCTACTACAATAACTGTTTGCGTCAGGTGCGAATTTGATAATGCGGCTCGTTGGGAGAATATCAATCTCATATTGGTGTTCTCCCGATGTGGAGAAGTGAAAATATTGCTGCGCTTGTCATGTTATTTTTTATATTTCATCAACTTTTAAGATTAGCTAATTATGAACTACTTCATCAGCCTTGTGTTTAAACTAGGCTATACGTTAGTAACCAGTGTTGTATGCATGTTTTACCTACTGACCATCGTCCCGTAAACGTCCCAAAGTCGGTTATGAACCGTCCCAGACATATTCTTATATATAGGCGGGACGCCTTGTATTTCAAACCCTGGCTGGAGCAGCCATTGCGCATCAAGTATAGCATCATCTTTTACGGGTCCTTGTATAGTGTAATAATTTCAAAGACTAGTAATAACCACAAAGTAATGACTTGGACGAGTGGAGTTTATTCACTTGTTGATGCGTTCCATACAGTGTAACTTCCCAGCACGTCACCCCTGAACTGCTTGATAAGAGGCCAGCCCTGTTCCCTAACATCCATGCTAACAGCACCCCCTGGTGGCTATTGTAGCTAACGGTTTTTCCCAAACACACATTACTACATTCCTCCCCCCTTAGGACAGTACTATCGACCCCCTATTTCACCATATCATTAAACAATCACTCAATGTAACACATGAGAAAATGAATACAATTATAAAATGTAACTATAATTAATAGAACCCAGTACTAGATAATAGGTAGTACATTTGTACCCTGAGGTAACACTAGGAACTAAAACTAAAAACACAAACCTTCCTCCCCCATATTAACCTACTATACCGTCAAACCTTATGGTCTACAATTGAAAATCTCTCAACCGGCCAGGTAGGTTGATCTGTCTCTGTGACCAGCGAACCCTAGCCCTGTCCATGGCCAATGGTGTAGTCTGCCCCTGCTGTTTATGAGCTTGGCTAGAGTTGTCTGACTCTGTTACCACTTCCTGACAAAGAGTTTCTGCTGGAATTGTCTCTAATTCTGGGTGGTGGCCCCCAGCCACCGTTGGCACACTGGAACTTAGTCTGTCCTCTCCAGCCCCCATTTGGACTGCCCCTGTAGCTTCCTGACTCTGGGTAAGTATTTGATCCACATGTCTCCTGAGCACTGCACCATTGCCTACCCTGACCTTAAAGGAGACAGGACCAGTCACTGAGTCTATAAATCCTGGAATCCACTTTGGTCCTTGACAAAAATTCCGGGTGAGGACCCGGTCCCCCTCTGTGAACCCTCTGTCCTTGGCATGTTTGTCATGGTTCTCTTTTTGCTTGTTTTGTTTACCCTCCACTTTCCTTTTTAGGTCTGGATGAACCAAGTCCAGTGTGGAGCGTAGCCTACGACCCATTAACATTTCAGCTGGTGAAAGTCCTGTTGTCGATTGAGGTGTTATTCTGTAGGCAAACAATGCCCTTGATACCCCCGCTGATATACTCCCCTCCGCACCCTTTTTCATCATCTCCTTGAATCTCTGTACGGCACGTTCTGCCAACCCATTTGATGAAGGATGGTACGGGGCTGAGGTAACATGCACTATGCCTTTATTTCTGAAGAATTCCTGTGTTTCCGTGCTTACAAAACAAGTGGCATTGTCGCTCACTACCAACTCTGGTATCCCTTGGTTACTGAAACTCCGTCTTAGGCAGTCAATAGTAGTGATGGATGAAGCAGAATTTACTGGATAAACATCCATCCACTTTGAATGTGCATCAATGATAATCAGAAACATACTCCCCAGAAATGGCCCTGCATAATCTATGTGCAATCTCCTCCAGGGCTTCTCAGGAAACTCCCATGGGTGCAGTGGAGCCGCTGCTGGCGCTTTCCTGTGTTCCTGACAAATGGTACAGGTCTTAACCAGACTCTCAATCTCTTCATCCATTTTTGGCCACCACACGTAACTCCTCGCCAAAGCTTTCATCCTCGAGACCCCTGGGTGACTCTAAAGTAGTTGCTGTAATGTAGCCTGACGTGCTGGCTGTGGCAAGACCACTCGTGCCCCCCACAACACAGAACCATCTTGCATGCTTAACTCGGTTTTCCTGACTGCATATGGAGCAAATTCAATTTCCTCCGTCCGTGCTGGCCACCCCCTGACTACATGTTCTCTTACCCTAGACAGTACTGGATCTTTACCTGTCCAAGTGCTTACTTGTTCTGATGTAACAAATCCCACGTCCGTGTCATCAAACATCAGAACTCTGTCCTCTTGAGCTTGGATGCTGGGTGTGAATGGCAAGGGAAGGCAGCTCAAAGCATCTGCATTCCCATTGTGCTTCCCTGGCTTGTATATGATTTCATACTCATACCCCCTCAGAGTCACTGCCCATCTCTGTATTCTCGGAGACCCCATCTGTGGCACTGCCTTCATTTCATTAAAAAGAGACAGTAACGGTTTGTGATCTGTGCATATGGTAAACTTCCTGCCATATATGTATTTGTGGAACCTTTGTACTCCAAACATTACAGCTAAACCCTCTTTATCCAACTGAGAGTAGTTCTTTTCTGCTGCATTCAGTGTCCTTGACATAAACCCTATTGGTCTCTCTGTCCCATCTAACATCCGGTGTGACAGCACTGCCCCCACTCCATAAGGCGATGCATCACAAGAGAGAATGAGGTCTTTACCCCATCATAGTGAATCAACACCTCTGATGACTGCATTAGCTTTTTTGAGTGGATAAATGCTGCTTGCTGCTTATCCCCCCAATGCCATTTTGTCTCCTTTCTCAATAGTGCATGAAGAGGAGCAAGCACGGTTGACAGGTTTGGTAAAAACCTATTATAATAATTGAGCAGTCCCAAATAAGCCTTCAGCTCAGTCACATTTGTAGGAGATGGTGCACTGTGATTTGCTTGAACCTTGTCATTCAGGGGATGAATGCCTGTTGAGTCCACATTATGTCCTAAGAATACAGCCTCATTTCCCATGAAAGTACACTTACTCCTCTTGAGACGCAAGCCTGCAGTCTCCAATTTCTGTAGTACCTCGGTTAGTGCTCTGAGGTGTTCCTGATCAGTCCTCCCAGTCACCAGGATGTCATCCAGGTAAATGGCCACATGTGGATTTCCCTGTAGAACCCCCTCAATCGTTCTCTGAAAAATAGCCGGGCTGCTAGAGACACCAAAAGGTAACCGTTTATACATAAACAAACCTTTGTGTGTGTTTACCGTACAGTATTTCTTTGCTTCCTCATCCAATGTGATTTGTTGATATGCATGGCTCATATCTAATTCTGTGAACTTTTGTCCTCCAGCCAGAGTTGCAAAGAGATCTTCTGTTTTGGGGATTGGATATTGCTCTAACTTGGACGCCCTGTTAACTGTCAATTTGTAATCCCCACAGATTCGTACTGTGTTGTCTGGCTTCAATACGGGCACTATGGGTGCAGCCCATTCAGAAAACTTGACTGGTTCTATTATATCTTCTTTTAACAGTCTGTCAAGCTCTGTCTCTACCTTTGGCTTCATTGCATAAGGCACAGGTCTTGGTTTGTAAAATCTTGGTGGTTCCTCCTTGTCTACATGTATTTTTGCCGGTGGGCCTTTCAGTGTTCCCAGTTCCTCCTTGAACACATTCTCATGTTTCCTTAACATTTCCTCCAATGTCAACTGCTGTTCCTCCTGTAGCATATTTATTGATCCCCAACCCAACTGTAAATCTTTTATCCAGCCCCGGCCCAAATGATTTGGTCCAGTGCCTGATACGACTACTACAGGCAGCTGTGTCAATGTCTCTTTGTGCTTGACTGTTACCTTAACTACACCCAATGTGTCTACTCTCACCTGTATAGGTTTTCAAATGTAAGGTGCAAGGCTTTAAGTTTGGGACTTTGACATTGTCCCACAATTTTGAGTACTCGTATCTGCTGATAATAGTCACATTGCATCCCGTGTCCACTTCAAACTTTAAATCCAACCCATTTACCTTCAAAGTCATTGCAATGGGTGGTACTTTCGGGATGTCCTCTGACATGCTATACATTGTGAACATTTCCACTTCTTCTACATCGCTCTGTTCAACTTCCCTACTGATGTGATGTGCCCCATACTTGGTTTTTACTTTTCCTTGGTTTTGCCCTGTGTCCTCTTTTGGTTTAGGTGCTCTGGTAGGAGATCTTGCCATACATGCCCTTTTTATGTGACCTTGTTTACCACATTGATGGCATCTTTCCTCCCGAAAACGGCACTAATTTGCATTGTGACGTCCTGTACATCTGTAACACCGTTTCATGGACGCTTCTTGTGCTGGTGCCTCACTCTGGCGTGTTCTAAACTGAAACACACTACCCTGTCCCATCTCAGCCTTCCCAGTCACATTAGCGCCGTCCGCACATTTACCTAGTTGTATTTCTTTCACATCCTTGGTAGCGGTCTCCATCGCTTGAGCCAGGGCTAATGCCCTTTCAAACGTAAGTCCAGTCTCGGATAACAACTTAAGTTGAATACGGTCATTATTTATTCCGCAGACCAACCTATCTCTCAGCATCTCCTTTAAATTTTCCCTGTAGTTACAATCCTGTGCTAATCTCCGCAGCACCACTACATAATCCGATACACTTTCCTCCCCGCTTCTGTTCCTTGAATTGAATTTAAACCGTTGCACAATTTCGCTTGGCTTCGGGTTGAAATGCGCCTTTAGCAAGTCCACCAGCTCTGCGTACTGCTTTACTCCTGGCCTAACAGGACTTAGCAGATTCCTTATCAAACTGTAGGTTTTACTTCCAACTGAACTCAACAAAATTGCTCTTTTTCTATCATCATTCTGAATGTCGTTTGCCTCAAAAAAATGACCCAGCACTTCGCAGTATTCTTCCCAAGACTGCGTCTCGTGATCAAAGGATGACACTGATCCTACCGTGGCAGCCATGACTCCGTCCACAGCTAGCTTTAGCCTTCCAAACCCGGGCTCATTCGACGTCGTCACACATAAAAGCCAATTGCAGAAGTGTCCCGTCAGCTGATTTTATTCTCGTCGCCAATGTAATAATTTCAAAGACTAGTAATAACCACAAAGTAATGACTTGGACGAGTGGAGTTTATTCACTTGTTGATGCGTTCCATACAGTGTAACTTCCCAGCACGTCACCCCTGAACTGCTTGATAAGAGGCCAGCCCTGTTCCCTAACATCCATGCTAACAGCACCCCCTGGTGGCTATTGTAGCTAACGGTTTTTCCCACACACACATTACTACATATAGGCTACACCTAATTTATCAGACCTTGATCACTTATTTACACATAATCCATAGGATCAATTGAGCATCCCACGTGAGTGATTTTGAAAACCTGTTACTGCATTTCATCCTTGGGAGGTGGATCGGTGCGTCATTCCTCCTATGCGTTATGGATGAGCCAGAGTCAGGCTCACAGAGACAATTGCATTTTTCCATGCCAATCTTGCCCAGCAAGCAATAGCCGTCATTTCAACGTCTCGGTTAAATATAGACCCGATATAGTCCGGCTCTGTGTAACCCACTTCTAGCCCAAATAACATTGAATTTGGTTACATGTCATTTTTTTCCAAAATAATTGCGAGATGTAAGCCATTCCATCATGTTAGCAAAGTCAACTGTAATTACAAAGTGTTTGGCTTCATTTATTTGCCATGTTTTATGTGTAGGCTGTGCGTAGCCATGATTTAGCTCTTAGTAAAACGGGCTATTTCCCCGCAAGCAAGAGCCGTCATTTCACCGTCTCGGTTTTACCCGATATTGCCCGGCTCTGTGTAACCCACTTCTAGCCCAAATAACATTGAATCTGGTTACATGTCATTTTATTCCAACATAATTGCGAGATGTAAGCCATTCCATAATGTTACCAAAGTCAACTGTAATTACAAAGTGTTTGGTTTCATTTATTTGCCATGTTTTATGTGTAGGCTGTGCGTAGCCACGATTTAGCTCGTAGTAAAACGGGCTATTTCCCAGCAAGCAAGAGCCGTCATTTCACCGTCTCGGTTTTACCCGATACAGTCCGGCTCTGTTTAACCGACTTCTAGCCCAAATAACATTGAATCTGGTTACATGTCATTTTATTCCAACATAATTGCGAGATGTAAGCCATTCCATCATGTTACCAAAGTCAACTGTAATTACAAAGTGTTTGGCTACATTTGTTTGCCATATTGAATGTGTAGGCTGTGCGTAGCCACGATTTAGCTCGTAATAAGACGGGCTATTTCCCCGCAAGCTATAGCCGTCATTTCACCGTCTCGGTTTTATCCGATATAGTCCGTAACACACTAGCCAAAATAACATTGAATTTGGATACATGTCGTTTTGGCCAAAATAACTAACGAGATGTATGATATTCCATGTAAGCAAAGTCAACAGTGATTACAAGGTGTTTAGTTTAATTTATTTTACGTTCTATGCATGACATGTTTTTTTTAGCCACGATTTAGCTCTGAATTAGACAGGCTATGTGTAGTCTGCTTTTAGCCCACACTTTTGTAAACATTTGAATTAGCATTATCTTTGCTGTCACATAACATTCATAGTCATACACATTCTACGATATTATTGGACTGTCTTTCATTTTAAGTTAAATAAAAATTCAATTTCAATTCTCAACCGCTAGATGGCACAAGCGAAGCGCTACTGAGACATGACTACTGGCAACGCGTGACTAGATCACTGATGCCAGATCTCGCGATATACATTTCCGCCATTTACAAATGTATTTTTCACGAGAAAGCATTAACCTGTCGGAGAACAACGGGCAAGCGGTACTCAGAAAACTTCAACATTTCTACTTCGATCATGTGTGCATGTATGTATGCGTCTTCGTTTTGACATGTTCATTATTTAAGTACATAATTTGTTATAATGTGTAGAAACTGTGAGATACTGGCATTAACCTAGCAGAGTATATTTTTCCTCCAAGTTACCTGCACGTGTACTGAAACTATGTGCTCTTAAAGCGATAGTTCGGAGTAATATATCTTTAGGGTCCTTTGAACCTTGACCTCGAGTCAAAAAGGTTTATGGGGGGTTGTTTCTCTTGTTAGACCTAACTCAACCAATGTTCTATCAGCCAAATGGCTTAGTGCAGGCGCTAATGGAACCAAGGGTGCATCTCGAAAATTACCCCACTAATAATGCCTAAAAATGGTACCAAGCTTCTACAGTAGTACAAGTAGGTTCGGTACTTAGAAAATGAGGCATTGAAAAGTTTGCAAGTACACCAGAAATATATTTAAATAAGACTTGCCTGATGGCTGTTACTGCGATCCCGTGATATCCCGCGAGATCACGCAGAGCGAAACATGTATTGCCTAGCAGCCATCAGGCAAGTGTTATTTAATAAATATACTTCTGGTGTACTTACAAACGTTTCAATGCTTCGTTCTATTAGTACAGAAACTATTTGTAATACTGAATACGTTGGGTAACAATTTGGGCATTATTAGTGGGGTTATTTAGATATTAAGATATTATTAATATTATTATTAATATTGATATCAATTATTTTCTATATTGATAATAATTATATAGTCTCAAACTATATTCCTTTGGACATGATATACATGATATAACTCTATATTGCCCAGCTCTAATGTGCATCCAAGCAAAAGAGAATGCTTGTCACAATCACTAATTAGTTAAAATGTATTATGTCAATAATGCTTTTGTGCAATTATTTGTATTTTTCTCATTTGGCAGATGTCGTGATGACCAATTTTCCAGCGGCAACAGAATTTGAAATGAGAAATGCAATTTTGTGGCATTTTAAACATGCACCAGGGAGAGCAGGGGGGGGTTATGGGAATAAAGGCAACAATCAATTGTTGTTTTATAGAATAATAAGTTGTTTTATTTTTATTTGGTAATTTTTTTATATTTTATATCATCTTTAAATTGTATTTCTAATATTTAATTTGCTCTTTGTTTGGATCTTTTTGTAAGTTGTCTAAGTTGTAAATGTTATTTTTCTAAATAAAACCTTTATATTTAATTTGTTTGGATGAATTTTCATGTATGAGAATCTATTATATTTGAGTTAAAATAATCCTTTAGCCTAATTTTGTTGTCTATTACATACACATCAATAGATGTGTAATTGATGATTGGTCTATTCTTGGGCTATGATTAGACGTATTTTAGATTTTCACTGACAGCCCAAATTCAGCCTTGTTTTAGCCTAGACGCATATTAACTGTCTATTAGACGTATATGTGTAGTCGTTCAATAGCCGTCTAATGATGACTAGTCTATTCTTGGGCTATGGTTAGACGTCTATTAGATTTTCACTGACAGCCCAAATTCAGCCTTGTTTTGCCTAGACCCATATTAACTGTCTATTAGACATATATATGTAGTCATTCAATAGCCGTCTAATGATGACTAGTCTATACTTGGGCTATGGTTAGACGTCTATTAGATTTTCACTGACAGGCCAAAATTAGCCTTGTTTTAGCCTAGACGTCTGGGCTCTGTTTAGACGGCTATTAGACGTCTATTAGACGCAAAATTGCTTGCTGGGAGAAGTTATTAAGTGGTGGCGAATTAAACAATTAATGGCATTTCGCATTTGGGGTTCGGCATGTTGATGTGAATCATCCAACTTTTATTGGCGGAGGTAATTAGGTATAATCAGTTAGAATTTGCCACCTTACAGAGCCAGACAAGACTTTGCGGTCGGCCCGCACATTCCCACGTCTGCTCAAAAGTTTCAGTGATGGCCCGCACATTCTCACGTCAAGTAAATTTTTATACATCACACCTTCTGCGTGAAATCCAGCGTACGCAAGCTTTTCGTGCGTACACAACGTTTATACCTGAGGCCCCTGGAGGTACAGAACTCCGGTAACTAACGCACGTTCATGAATTGAGCCAAGCCCCGCCTCTCCAAAGGCGATTGGCTTAAGATAAGCTGTTACTATGGCGTTATATATGTGCCTCATTCCTGAGCGAGTAATTGTATGTTTCGAGCAAGTAATTGTAAGTTTTGAGCACAGAGAACGATATTTTGCAAGCACATTACATTATATTCTCATGCAGTTTAAACCCAATTAATCTCTTTAGGCAGAAAAGTGGTTTTACTTTCTTATTCAGATAATACATTTTAGAATTGACATTGGGTGGCATTTGAAAAGACCTTCAAAGATGTTTTTATTCCAACTTTCTTCAGGCTGTGGGTCAATGTCTTGACTTTTCCTCTTGATTTGATTGATTTTTTGACAAATGTCTCTTTGGTATGACACAAAGAATGAATGCAGTTTAGTAATACATTCATCAACACGTTTTTTGCACCTAAATACAAAGGTTTTGTGTTTTTGAAGATCACTTCGCAGATAGCTTAGCTTTTATTGCTTGGCAGTACTTTTGAATATGTTAATGAAAATCTCTTTAAGTCTCCAGTAAGGTCAGACCAAATAGGAGTGACTGGAGGAAAGTTTTTAAAAAGTTTCTCTTAAAGATTATGTGAACAGTATAGGTTCCTCTCAGTGCCAAGATGAATGCACTCAAATATTTGTTCAGGTATTTTAACAAAGCATTCAATGAATGGAGATTTGGAAGACATGGCCTTTTCACTATATACAGTGTGGAGAACAAGTATTTGAGGTCTGTAATTAATTTCATAGGTACCCTTCAATTGTGAAAAACAAAAATTAAGAAAATCACATTGTATGATTTTTAAATAATGAATTTGCATTTTATTGGAATGTAAAGCAAATGATCTGTAGTGGGGCAACTTGCAAAACCTGAATGAAACCCTTCATTTTGGAGTTTGTCATGTCCTCACTCATAAATATTTCTCTTAGCTTCTGCAATGACAATATTCATCAGAATCCAAGAAGTTCTTGATATGTTGTTCCCATTTAAAGGTACAATATGTAGTTTTCCAAAACATAAACTAAATATGTACTTTGCATTAAAAAAGCAAACATCACTATACCTATATTAGATATATTTCTTAGTTGTGTACTTACATTATCCTAAATGTTTACACCAACTTATATATATTATGTTTCCTCCCAGCTATATCCTTTAAAATATATTTTACCTCTTTGTGAATGTACATTTCTACATTCACTGGGGGTCAGTGTAAACACTGACTCACTTAGGGTTTCATGCCTAAATTAATCAAATGTTGCTTCTTTTGACAAATGACACTTGCTTATTTGGGTTCCTGGTTGCTTAACATTTTCATTCACAGAAACATTACAATCTAACATTTCAGTGCATGTCAATTGTTGTACATCTACTTGTTGGGTTACTATCTGTTCCATTATACTATTAGAATAATTTTCACTGTGTACATGTTCCTTATTAGTTAAGCTACACCCTGACATACTTGTATCTATGTAGGAACTGTGTTCGTTATTGGTAGCAACTCCAGAAGTTTAAGATGGAAGGTTACTTTCTCTTGACAATCAGAAAAATCTTCCTTTTCACAATTGACTGTTTGTACCATTTGGTCTTTTACCTGTGTGTCACAAGTCTTGTGATCTATTGGATTAGCACAATAAATAAATAAACTCTTTCTTGCATTTACTTGGAAGGAACATGAGCTTTCATTGCATGCATAAGTATTTGATTCAACTTCCTTATGCTTGTCTGGAGATACACCTATATAATCAAAGTGATACCAATTTGCACATTATTCACATTATTTCAACCGTAAATCTCAGAATTTCTCCCAAATTACGTTCTCAGGAAACTATTTTGAAAACCTAAATTACGTTATATGCCAACATTATTAGGGTGTTTTTACGTTTTACGTTTGAACTGCACGTTTTGTTATTAGGCTAAATTTGTACTGCAATTACGTTTCTCCGGTACATTTCGTTTAGCGGATTTATGCGAGAACATTCCATACATTCCATAGCGTTCTAAATTATATGGCAACATTCACAGTTAAGGTTAGGCATGAGGTTACTAATGGTTAAGGTTAGATATGACGTTACTGAGGTTAAGGTTAGAATTAAGGTTAGGGTTAACATTACAAAAACCGACAATCGCTTGTCTGCATGACGCAAGCAATGTAGAACAAAACACACACAAAGTGCAGGTCTGGATTTGAACTCGCGAACACTGGCATGGAAGTCGCGCATACACCATCCCCGACCTTCACCCTAGCAAAAACTATGCTATTTACATGCTACGTCATGATCTTCATATGTTCATATTGAACGTTAATCGAGTGTTCAATTTAGTTCCCTACAAACGTAATTGACCCTCTCATACATTCATATTTGACATATTTCGGTTTTACAAAATAGTTCCCTCAGAACGTATTTTATGTGACTTAGGGCTGCATTATTTGCTCTTATTTTGTGATTTACCGAAACATAATAGTTTTATTTGTTTTCTTAAGCTGCGTGACATATTCTTTACCATATTTATTTTTTGCTTCATTTCTCTTCCCCACTTTCTGTTTAATTGTGTCTTTTAGTGTCTTTGAGTGTGTTGTGTAGACGTATATTAGTGCTGTCACTCGCAGTTCCTATCTCATCACAGATGATTGAAATATATAAAGAGCTGGCCAACTTCACCTCTTCCTTAATCGATTTAGCCTTTAAATGTTACACCTATTATTGGTCCAAATACTCCTAAGCTTTTTAACACTCTTATTAGTAGAAATGGGCTCTCCAGTTAGCAACTTGCATATTTTGGCAACTTCCTCCCAAAATTGAAAATAAAAAGTTTCTTTATGCTGCATCACAGCATACTTTTTGCCTTTGAAGCCATGAGATAATCTACAAATTTGGTTGTACTCTTGTTCTTCGATGAATATTATATTTCTGGTGTTCCCCATCGCCACTACTACCCCAATATAATTTATCTGTCAAATCCTAATCCTTGCTAGGAAGGAAATTAAACTTCATATGGATCCCACTGTGTTGGAACACTTCTGTTCCCATTTCTCATTTGTCTTTATGAGACAATATATTTAATCAAATTTAGTGTACAGCATATCTTTTACAATTATTATTAAAAACTTATTACATTTTTTCCTATAAAACTATTTTAATAGTTCCTTAAACACAGAATAAAATTTGATTTGATTACAATTTACTAGCTTTAAAATGAATTTACCGGTACAATGATTATTTAATGCATTGGCTCGAGCGCTATTATTTTGAAAAACAAAATCCGAATTTGTGTTGCTAGCTGAAAGCATGGAAATCTTCTTTTTGGGAAGCGTGGTGTGTTTGGAGACCAGCAGCCATTCACAATTGTCCTTCTTTAATTATAGTTGATTTTGTGGCACATTTTCAACACTTTTGGAAGTTGCGCGAGCGCGTGTGTCAAGAGTTAAGCAGTTGAGAGAGCGGGAGACTCGACCGGAGCGCAACATTGACGAGTTTGTGAGAGAGTAAACTTCATGAGAATATAATGTAATGTGCTTGAAAAATATAGTTCTCTGTGCTCAGAACTTAAAATTACTCGCTCAGGAATGAGGCACATATATAACGCCATACACTTCAAGCCCATATTATTTCACCTTATCCTGAATATATTTTGTTAAACAGCCAAAATAACAAAACTTGTGTCAGTGTCCAATTATTTCTGTTGTGTTGTGTCTCTCGACTTCAGCTCCATCGATGTGTATGGGGGCAGGACCCTCCCTCTGCTGCTTCTTAAAGTCCACTATCATCTCCTTAGTCTTGCTGACGTTGAGAAAGAGGTTGTTGCTCTGGCACCAGGTAGCCAGGGCTCTTACCTCCTCTCTGTAAGCATTCTTATCGTTGTTGGAGATGAGACCTAGGATGGTTGTGTCATCAGCAAACTTTATGATGATCTTGGAGCTGCGTGTGGCCACACAATCATAAGTGAACAGAGTGTACAAGAGGGGACTGAGTACGCAGCCCTGTGGGGCTCCGGTGCTCAGGGTCATTGTGGAGGAGGTGAGGTTGCCCGTTCTCACTGTCTGGGGTCTTCTCGTTAGGAAGTCCAGGATCCAGTTGCAAAGGGAGGAGTTAAAACCCAGGGTCTTGAGCTTGGGAATGAGCTTAGCAGGAACAATAGTGTTGAATGCTCAGCTGTAGTCCACAAACAGCATCCTCACGTATGTGTTCCCTTTTTCCAAGTGGGAGAGGGCAGTGTGTGCCGTCAGTGTGATTGCATCATCTGTAGATCTGTTGGGGCGGTATGCAAATTGTAGGGGGTCCAAGGTGTCCGGAAGGGCGGCGCAGATATGGGTTTTGACCAGCCGCTCGAAGCACTTCATGATGATTGAGGTCAGTGCTACTGGCCGGTAGTCATTTAGACAGGTGATGTAATGTTTTTTTGGAACCGGGATAATGGTGGCCTGCTTGAAGCAGGAGGGAACTACAGACTGGGTTAGGGAGAGGTTGAATATGGATGTGAATACCTCCGCTAGCTGGTCGGCGCATCCTCTTAGAACACGGCCTGGAATACCATCTGGCCCTGGAAACTTCCGTCCGTGGGTTCACTCTTTTGAAAGCTCTCCTTACGTCAGCCACATCCAGGGACAGAGTGCAGTCGTCTGGGTTCTCAGCCAGCTTTTCAGAAGTGATATTGGCCGCCTCGAACCATGCGAAGAAGGTGTTGAGCTCGTCGGGGAGCAAGGCGGGGGGGTGGGTGTCACAGTTCTTCCTGCCATTGTACTCCGTTATCTGCTGCAGTCCACACCACATGCGCCTGGGGTCGGAGCTGTTGTGATTGGACTCCAATTTGTCCCTGTAGTCTCTTTTGGCATCTCTGATGGCCTTCCGAAGGTCATATCTGGCCCTCCTCAGAGCCTCCAGGTCCCCAGAGTTATAGGCAGAGGACCGTGCTACAAGCTTGGCACGGACATTGCCGTTAACCCAGGGCTTTTGGTTGGGGAAGGTCTTAACATTGACCCGTGGAACAACATCATCTCTGCACTTGGTGATGAATGCTGAGACAGAGTCAGTGTATTCATCGATGTTGTCACCAGCTGAAACACGGAACATCTCCCAGTCTGTGGTTTCAAAGCAGTCTTGGAGAGTAGCG
Organism: Umbra pygmaea; assembly: GCA_016801145.1. Lineage (NCBI taxonomy): Eukaryota > Metazoa > Chordata > Actinopteri > Esociformes > Umbridae > Umbra > Umbra pygmaea. Next base: position 14,609 of record JACXGM010017277.1, read on the forward strand.
ATGGATTGCTCACTCCATTTTGGGGTGGAGGTATGTAGACTGCTGTGATTATAGCGGACGTAAACTCCCGGGGAAGATAGAAGGGACGTATGTTTACAGTTAGTAGCTCCAGGTCCGGTGAGCAGTGTGTTGAAATAACTGCGGCATCCGAACCCCAACGAGAGTTAACCATAATGCAAACCCCACCGCCTCTTTGTTTACCTGACTCCGAGGTTCTGTCCTGCCGGTAGATGGAGAAACCAGCTGGCGTAATAGCCGTGTCCGGGATGGTGGGATCCAGCCAGGTCTCAGTGAACGCTAGCACGCAGCAGTTGGCAATGTCCCGCTGGAAGATAATCAGAGCCTGAAGTTCGTCCATTTTATTGTCAAGTGATTGAACATTTCCAAGTAAAATGCTCGGTAATGGTGGATTGCAGTATCTCGTCCATGATCTGCATAGAATACCGGCACGTTTTCCCCTCTTCTTTCTCCTTCGCCGCCTGCTTATGAGTAAACGGCGACAGGATAGTGGAGTCGCAGCAATCGCTCCGGTAAGTGGAAAAAAAGTCTGTATCCAGTGAATTACGTATGTCCAAAAGTGCTAGTCGATCATACTGTATGAGCGACAGTGCAGAACGTGGAGAAATTAAAACTAAAAAAACAGTAATAAGCCAAAACCTGCATAGAGTGAACAGAGCCATTGTCCATGCGACCATCCTCTACGGCGCACAACCAGATAAGCCAGATAACTCCACAGCCCAACAGAAAAGACAACTGGACAGAAGAGTTTGTATTGCCTCAAATCATCAGTTGTAAACTCAATACCATATCAGATATATACGACTCACATTCAGCGCAATGGCCTAAACATTCTACAAGACGTCACACACCCGGACAAATCCATTAATGGTGATACTCCAATCCATAAAATCTAAAACAACACACTTCTTAAATAGCAGCTAGTTTAGGACTATCCACCTACTAAATAGACCTTCAAAACAACTCCACTGACAATACTGACATTTAGGGTGTCCACAGCACAGCCCTAAATCACATTAAATACGTTCTGAGGGAACTATTTAGTAAAACTGAAATATGTCAAATACGAACGTATGAGGGTCAATTACGTTTGTAGGGAACTAAATTGAACACTCGAATAACGTATATTAATAAATAATAATAATAATAAATTTAAACATATGAAGATCATGACGTAGCATGTAAATAGCATAGTTTTTGCTAGGGTGGAGGTTGGGGATGGTGGATGGGCGTATAAATCTGCGACTTGCATGCCAGTGTTTGCGAGTTCAAATCCAGACCGGCACTTTGTGTGTGTTTTGTTCTACATTGCTTGCGTCATGCAGACAGGCGATTGTCGGTTTTTGTAATGTTAACCCTAACCTTAATTCTAACCTCAACCTCAGTAACGTCATATCTAACCTTAACCGATAGTAACCTCATGCCTAACCTTAACCATTAGTATCCTCCTACTGAACCTTAACTGTGAATGTTGCAATATAATTTAGAACGCTATGGAATGTTCTCGCATAAATCCGCTAAACTAAATGTACCGGAGCAACGTAATTGAAGTACAAATATAGCCTAATAACTAAACGTGCAGTTCAAACGTAAAAACACCCTAAATATGTTGGTTTACATCGTAATTTAGGTTTTCAAAATAGTTTCCTGAGAACGTAATTTGGGAGAAATTCTGAGATTTACGGTTGCCATAGCATTAGCACAAACTAACTGCAGGTTTTTTAATTGTTTGTCATTTCTTTTATTATGTTGGATAGGTTATGTAAAGATGTGTATGCATGTGTGTATGGTTAAAAGGGAGATTGAGAAAATTGGGGTTATATGTATCTATGTGTTTTATTGTTTGTTATTGTATTGTATGAGCACACTGCACCAAATTCCTAGCAACTTGTTGCATGCCAATAAAGTGTTGAATATCGATTCTTGATAGTGTAAAGGGGAATAATTTTACCTGTCCAATATGTAAATATTGCCTGTGCTCCTCTTTCTCCTATAGACATAAGAGACAGTTTGCCAGATGGGCGGTGGCTTCCTGTTTACACTTTTGTCGGGATTGTGGTGTTTGCCATCATGGTCATAACAATATCCATGCTATCAACATGTGGATGTAAAGGTAAGATGCTGACAATTACCAAAGCACAATTATGAGTAATTTAATAATTAATAATTTAATGTCAACTTTTTGGAAAAAGGTAACATTTATTATTTTATTAATATAAAATATTATTTATTTATTATTTATTATTTTGAGAGTCCAAAAAGTGTATCCGTAGATGGTCTACAGATTATCTGCAGACTATCAACAACATTTTAACAAACTATCTATTAACCCTAACCCTAATCCTAATCTTAACCCTTCCCCTAATGTTAAGCCTAACCTTAACCATTAACCTAAAACATATTCTAAACTTACCCCTACCCTTAAACTACATAATAAGTTGCTTATCAACAAATTACAAATTTTGTAAAGACAAGTTAGATAATGTCGCTAAGAACTTTTGAACCAGGTTTAAACACATTTTAGCAATCTCACAAAAACAGCCTCCTGGGTTTGGGTTTGAACCCAGAACCTTCTGCATTGGAAGTACGGTTGCTTACTGCTGAGCTTTGGAAATGGGCCTTTGGAAAGCTGAAAAAACACAGTGGAAAAAATACATTGTGTGCAAGGAGTTAATTATGCCATCAATTTTGTAAAAACAAATTAGATAATGTCACGAAGAGCTGTTAAACCAGGTTTACACATTTCTAGCAATCTAACAAACAGCCTCCCAGGTTTGAACCCGGAACATTCATTTGAAGTATGGTTGCTATTTGCTGAGCTATGGAAACAGTAATTTGCAAAGCAAAAAAAACAATGGAAAAAAATGTATTTGCTTGTGCATCCTCCTGGATTAATGTGCATTGGCAAAAAATAACATTTGTTGCATTTAAGGAAAGCAATTTTGGTATATGTCACTGTACCAGGTTTAGACTGCTCACGACAGGAGCACCTGCTTTGTGTGGGTATGAACACATAACCTTGTGCATTAGTAACCGGGGGTTTAACCTATAGAGCCATTGGGGTTCCGGTTGCAAAGCAGAGAAAAACATTGTGCCTAAAATATTCTGATAGGTTGCGTGTAGTTGATTTTTAGATGTTTACAGGACTGATTATATGCAGACTCCACATCTGTCTAAGGTAAGGACTAGCATTCTCTCACACTTGTTTGAGGTCTGCCTGAGTGAGACCTGGAAGGAAGGGGGGTCAAACCCTCCACTATGGGTGAAGACAACAGGAAGCTAATCAAACTCAACTTTATACTGTACATAATATGACATTTGGTGTTTTCGGACAGTCCCGTAAAGGGTGGTTTATGATACAGACATTAAAATGTTGAACAGGTCCAATGATCTTCCACAGGTTTAAGACAAATACTATTGTCTTCAGGTATATATGTTGATATGTGCGGCTTTGTTCCAGCGCCAGTCAGTGAAATGGTGACTCCCATTTCTATGCAGCGGTGAAGTTGGGCGACGTCTCTCCAGGGGAAATATAAGGCTATGTTTAAGTTTGAATCGAATGAGTTCTCTTTAACAAGGCTCCTGGGCCACGTTCAGTGTGCGCCAAAGTAAATGTGTTAGCATAAATGTTGAGAAATAGACTGAACCTTATAAGACATGCTTACATAGTAGATCATACTTAGGAGTTTAGATGACATGTAATTCTTGGTATCATAATTGTGTAATTCTTGTCTGCTTAAAGTATTGTACTTTGATGCCCTTTATCTGGAATTAAATATTATTCACTTTACTAAGTTCTGTCTGAGACAAAAGACTGCTAATTTTGGAAGTCAGGTTGGAAAATGCCCCCACTACTCAGACACCAAGGATGACACTCCATGACATCAAGGTGGCGCTATAATAACCACATTTACGTTTTTGCATTTACCTCGACAACGGTTTGTCCTTTCGTCAAACTGATTTTGTCATTTTGATCTGTCAACTCTTTTGCATCTTGTTCCACTGGTTGTCTGCTGTAAAAAAATTAATATTTTCCGCAAGTTTGACAAATTCAAGATTCAATCAAAACTAACTAGTCCAAGGCCGTTCATCCTATACTCACGAAACTCGGTCTACATCATTTTAAGACAATTCTAACAATAATTTGTTCAATACATTTTTATATGTCGATCCATTCAGATTTTATGAGGCAATGAAATTGTACTCAAACGCCTGAATACAGTTGACGTCCTATATCTCGCCAACGCATGGTATAAACTTTACAAAATTTTACACGGACAATCTGTACATTGATCTGTAGACAATCCAGATTTTTCTTACAAATAGTCCTTAAGGGGGCGCTATTACTAATTAATAACTTAAAATGGCTTATATTTCAGTGACAGATTTTTGAAAAAACTTCTAGAATAGTTCGCCGCAATAGCTTAATTTGTGCGGTTGCAGCGGTCAATCAGAACAAAGCACTGATAAAATCCGTCATTATGCTAAAACCGCAAGTTCCAGAAACTCCAATCTTGGCTGGCTGGTTGTCAAAGTGTCTCACTATTAGGGTATCGAAGATTACACATACTGAACACATGGTGGCACTATAATAACCAAATGTACCTTATCGCGATTATCTCGACGATTGTTCGGCCTACCGTCGATCTGATTTTGTCCTGTTAATCCGTAAAGGCCTCTGCATCTTTGCTCCAAAGGTTGTCTGCGGTAAAAATGTAAAGATTCTCTACTATTTTTGACAAAGTCAACCTTTAATCAAAACGAACTAGTCCAAGGCCGTTTGTGCTATACTCACGAAACTCAGTCTACATCATCTACAGACAATGGCAATGAAAAGTTATTCGCAAAATTTCTATACGTTGATCCGTTTGGATTTTATGTGCTAATCAAAATGTGTTCAAACGCCTGAATGCAGTCCACGTCTTATATCTCGCCAATGCATGGTCAGGGGTGCCCAATAGGTCGATCGCAATCTACCAGTCGATCGCAAAGACAATGCTGGTAGATCGCACATTTTTAAAAAATGCTTTTGCTACATTTTTATTTTCATAAAAATAAATATAACAACATCATTACTTCTCCATTTAGTTTCTTTCTGACTTGCACTTAACAAATAGATTTTGACTAGGCAAGATTTCTGTTTATTCAGTTTTCATGAAAACTAACAACTAACTAAAGGGTCTTACTCACGATTTCCAAGAGCTTCGGACTCGGAGCAC
>JACXGM010017279.1:0-14353 GCA_016801145.1 Umbra pygmaea
GTATTACTCTGTCCGTGGATATCCCTTGTTGTGCTTTAGCCATCCAGTTATTCCGTTTGTGACCTATGCCTGCTTATTTGGTTAACTCGGCCTGTAGATCTACTCTTTACCTGTTCCTATGGAATGTCTAACGGGTCAATAAATACCATTGGGCTATTTGACATTGTTTGAAGTATTTCCTCAGTACAGACATTACAGTTATCAATCAAACTCATCGATAGTACTGTGTCTCAGGGCTCTTTGGATTACTGAAATCAATCTCAGACCCCTGTGATAATTGGTTTTCCAGGTGAGCCCAATTAAAGAAAAACTACTTAAGAAGGATGTTCCACATTATTAAGCAGGCCACAGGTTTCAACCAATACGGGAAAGAAAAAGGATATCTCTGCTGCAGAAAAGCATCAAATAGTGCAATCACTGCCTTAGACAAGGTATGAAAACATTAGATATTTCACAAACTGAAGCGTGATCAACGTACTGTGAAGAGAATTGTGGCTGATTCAGAGCACAGATGTGTTCGTCCAGATAAAGGCATAATGGAGGAAGGTTACTGCCAGACAAATTCATCAGATTAAGAGAGCAGCTGCTAAAATGCCATTACAAAGCATCAAACAGTTATTAGAAGCTGCTGGTGCCTCTGGAGTCCCGCAAACCTCAAGGTGTAGGATCCTCCAGAGGCTTGCAGTTGTGCATAAACCTACTATTCGGCTCACGAGCAGAAATGTTTGCAGTGGGCCCAGAAATACATTAACATTAATTTTCAAACAGTCTTGTTTACTGATGAGTGCCATGCAACCCTGGATGGTCCAGATGGATGGAGTAGTGGATGTTTGGTGGATGGCCACAAGAGACGGACTGGTCATCGGGAGGATCGGGAGTTTTCCTGAATGGCCGGTCCATTCCGGGCCGATCAGGCCGCCATATTTTACTTTGACGGCCGGTCGGCCAGTTACAGTCCTGGACGTATTAAAACAAGTGACAGTAGGCTGAAATGGACTGGCTGTTGCATCCGCAAAAAAGCTGTCTGGCCCGGCCGTCAAATCGAGAGAGAGAGTTCCTCTATATTTAGATGTGGAGAAACCCAGTGAATAATGAACGCGGGGAGTGACATATAAAGTGCGTGCGCCACCCCCCCGCCATCCCTGATGGCCACCATGTCCCAATAATGCAGCGACGTCAGTAATAAGGTGGCAGAGTCATGTTTTGGGCCGGAATCATGGGGAAAGAACTGGTAGGCCCCTTTAGGGTCCCTGTAGGTGTGAAATTGACCTTTCAATTCAAAGTATATAGAGTTTCTGACTGACCACTTTCTTCCATGGTACTAAAAGAAGAACCGTGCCTTCTGTAGCAAAATCATCTTCATGCATGACAATGCAGCATCTTATGCTGCAAAGAATACCTCTGTGTCATTGGCTGCTATGGGCATAAAATGAGAGAAACTCATAGTGTAGCCCCCATCCTCCCCTGACCTCAACCCTATTGAGAACCTTTGGAGCATCCTCTAGCGTCAAGATCTATAAGGGTGGGAGGCAGTTCGCCTCAAATCAGCATCTCTGGGAGGCTATTCTGACATCCTGCAAAGAAATTCAAGCAACAACTCTCCATAAACTCACAAGTTCAATGCATGCAAGCATTGTGAAGGTGATATCAAAGAAGGCGTCATATCTTAACATGTAACTTGCCCTGTTAAGATGTGTTTGATTGAAATAGCTTTTTTGATTGAAAAAACAATAAATATGACCTCCTAATGCTGCAAATTCAACAAATTACCATTTTCTGTTCTTTAGAACCAATGAAATGTTTTGAAACTCTGTTGTGCATAATATTTTGGAAAGCTTTTTTAGTTGTTTTTAGAAACAAAATACAGTTTTCATTGGATGATTTGTTCGATGGAATTCGACTTATACCCTAACGGTTGGTGACCTGAAAATTATACTGAATGTCATTTGCATCGCCTATTTAGGAAAGTCATTGAAAAAAACTTTTTTTGCATAATAACACCTATAATAACTAATTTTAGTTATTCATTTTTATGATGTGTAGAATCTTATTTCCACTTTGACATCAATGAACATCTTATGTAGGTCAATCATGAAAAACGATGTACATGTACTAAACATAAATGTAGAGAAATCAAATGGTCTTAGTGTTTCCTTTCCCTTCATGGAATAGAAAACAATTTGTAATTGATGATTTATGTAAATTAGCTTTCCTGTTGAAAGAATCAAACTCAAAAAACATGAATAGACATTGTGCTCAGTCAAGCTCTTTATCTTTCCTTCACAGTGAAACCAGGCTTGCAAGCCAGTCTCAGAAATGTACTCAAGAGATTTCAGAATGTATTAAACTTCAATGGGAAAGACTTTAGTTTTGAGATGTAAGCTTGGCCCTAATCAGTTCCATACTTTCTGCCTTTGTGGCAGGTCTGCAACCAGAACAATCATGAAACAATAAATTGGTGCAACGACCAGAATATATAAATGTTTGTTCACATCCACTCCACCATTTTGTCAAGACAACAAACGGCATACAATTGAGGTATGGACCTTTGAGTATTAATAATGACCCGGTGGGCCATAACTGATGACAGATGCATGCTGGGACGACTCAGCTGGAATTCCATTTGTTCAGACTAAGCCAAGAGTAGCTGAGAGATTCCAGCAGTAAGTGGATCCAGCCTGAAAAGGAATGTGTATGAGCAGATTACAGTGCAGGGTATAGCTTAGTGTACCAGGGACCTTGCTGCTTTGATTTGTGTTCACACAGCATGCATTACTGGCTCTCACTGTAGACGGTTAATCTGACTGATACTATCCTTCAATAATTAACACTAAATTAAATGCACCACAATTAAAATCTCAAATCCATCCATAATATTTCTATAAATAAATAAGCATTACAGTGGCCTTAAAACTCTACGAAGTAATTCAGAAGCCTGGTGCCTAGAAAATCCTTGAAAGATACCTATAGAGGAAACTTTCTATTAATGAATGGCTGGACATTATCTGTATGTCCCAGGAGATTTTAGTGGTACATGTCACTGCTCAGGCTGTGGCAGAGAGATGACAGTGCCCTACTTGACTGATTTATTGTATGTGCAGCTCATTCCAGGACGACTTCATTATCCAATCACAGGTCTAGTCTCTGTTTTCACAGCTGTTGCATATTGCTTGTCAGCACTTGTATTTATTGCCCAGGTTGTGTGGTGATCTGTGCCGTTCATTGTCTCCATGTAAGTGTTTGCTGTGTATGTTCTAGCTCTTAATTTGTTCGCTGTCTCTATGGTAGTTTAGTGCCTTTGGCCATTTTATGTTCAGAGTTATTTGCCTTATATCCAAAGACCACACCCTGTTTCCGCACCTTTGCTTGCAGTTTATCAAAGTGATTTGTTTTGTTACTGTTTGATTTCACTTGCCTCAATCCCTTTAATAAAACCCTCACTATGGACTACCGTTTCCCGCCCCATCTAACCAAGAATGTTACAGTATATTTGTAGTAATTAAGGCCAGTTTGTCCAACAACACATAAAAAAATTCATAGATTACCAGAATTGGTTCCATTTGCCTTAAGGTGCATTTTTGCACACTAGAAAACCCAATAAGTTAATTGAACTCAAAGTAATTGTTGAAACTGATTACATCGAAATTAAAACTAGATTTTGTAAGTTAATAAAGCATTTTTGCTTAAGTAGTTAAAAAAACTCTTAGTTTTACTTAAAAATGTCTGGTTTTACAGTGCAGGTTACTGTCTGTGATTGAAAATGTACAAGATTGTTAAGATTCCAGTGTTGAAATCATAAGTTGATTTCAAAATATCAATCAGAAGAAGTTACATAAAAACATACAATATGATATAATACATATTACAACACAGTACAATTAAAAACACAAATTAATAAAAAATAGGGTTTAGAGGCTTCAGTATGTCTTCAACTGATTTCTAAGTGTCCACAGAGACAGCAGACTGTGTTGGAAGTGAAATGATATTGCACTTTGCTATAGTGCAATAAAAACATTTCAACTGACATTGCTGGACAAATGCACCTGTTTCACTCACATTTCCTTATTTTGTAAGAATGCACTCCATGAAATAGCAACAACCATTTACAGTAGAAAGTGACAGGTTAATATTATGAAAAGCAGAAGCCCCATCCACGTGCAACCACTCTGCTCACATGCTCAAACCGGAACCCCTGACAAGTTCATATTTTATCTAGGAGGTTGTTTCCAACTTCCAAATCACCAATATGAAATAGTTTCCAAGGAATCTATAGCATGGACTAGTAATTTTAATGACATCCCCTTGAATTTTATAACCCATTATAGGAAACCTGCATTATAATAATTAGAATGAAAATCACATATTATTCTGAAATTATTTAATTCATTTGAACTTATGTTTCCTTTTAAAAGAGCACCTACTTAAAAGTATTAAAGTGCATGCTGTACTTTGTACAAAATGCATTGCTTTCTAAAGGTTAAATGAAGTCACTGTGGCTGAACCTGAATCATGCTTCATGAACGAAAGGTCAAAACCATAACTGAAAACATCTCTACGCATCCAGGGATATCACATTTTATTCTCAAATGGCAAAAACGTGCCAGCCTGCTTCAAACCGAAGTGACATGATTTGAATGTGCTCACTGACCTCTTCTTGGCTGTAAAGCAGGCCCTCTTTTCTCCAGGGCACAATGCCTTTCAAGATGAACTCTACTATCTTGGAGCTTCTGAAAACTTCCCCCACATATCGCCAGAGGTTGTCTGCTGCCGACACAGAATTCTCAATTCCCTCGATCTTTTCCCGTTGCCATTTGTCCTCCTGCTGCATATTCCTCAGCAATGCAACAGTCTCCCCACACAGCACTCGAACCTCCGAGAACAGTGCTGGATCTTCTCCAGAACCACGACAGCCTCTCTCCTTTCTGAGCCGGGCCATGTCCTTGCCCAGTGTGTCCATGGTCTGGCACATCACATCCAGCCTCTTGACAACTTCAGTCTGGCTGGATGCTATCTGCTCCACCTTGGCCTCCAGCTTGCTCAGCTTGACCTCTACACCTCCCAGGGTGTTTAGGAGACTATTAGCCGGTTTCCTCATAGTTCCAGAAGTAATTCCGGTATTCTCCAGTTTACCCCCCTCGTACATCTTGGCAATGCAGGTGGCTAATGTCTCTGGTTTACTCATGGTTCCACGGTATTCCGCCCAGCGGGGCACAAGCGTCAGGTGTGACAAGCGAAGCTGTGTTGATCCACCGTGCCACAGGCTGCATTGGATCTATTTAAGTTCCAACTTCCGGGGTGTTTGGCTCCCTGTTCCATAAAGGCAGCTCCTGGTAGTCCCTGTTGTCTGAATGTACCAGAGACATGACACCATTTAAATAAACACCTCCTCTTCGCTATCTTATCTCACCACTTGTCTTTACCCCCCTGTCCCCCCCGTCCCAACGTTTTTATATAGCAGCCGCTTCACTGCCAAAATTCCAGTGGCCGTTTGACGTCAATAAAACATTTAAATTCAAGTTCAGATAATGTTGACTGGTGGCCATGCAGAGTCACCTTTAAAATGATCACCATTTTGCACGGGTGGAGAAAGGGAGATATGATTTGAGTCTTGAAAAGTTGAGGTTGAATGTTTATTTATTTTTTATTTATTTATTTGTATTTTTATGTTTGCATGGATGGAAGGTTGTAGAGTGTTATTGGTGTTGTGTAATGTGACACACTGATGGATCTGCGAGCAGTGGTCCCACTAGCAAAGCTCCTGTAGTTGGGTGACACCCCCCCCCCTCCACTCAAAGGAACGTGACTGGACATTGGCTGACACTTATAAACTATGGTAGACAGAGGAATGAGCATAAAGTCCTGGCAGTATTGGAACTGTCACCCTCTCTCTCTGGTATTGTTTATTGCATGGTAGTGTATAGGTCTTTCCCATCTCCCAGTCATTAGCAGAACTGTTCATGTACCCCAAAGACTGTTTGTTATTTAACCTATTTTTGAGAAGAGAGTTTTATGACCATTGCAACAGACCTTGATGATGCAATTTCCAAATCATTTAACAAGCTAGACTAACATGCACAGCTGCTATGCACAGAGTTCCCTAAGCTCAATATAATGGGCAGAATTTTAGCTACATTCTTTATGATGCCCATCCAAGTGAGACTAGCTGTCTATCTTGGGCCTTGGCCAGAGATCACCCCACTGATATATAAACACTGATATATAACCATGAGTCCAATGGTATGGAAATCTAGGAGTGTGGCTTCCCACAAATGGTTTTTCTAAACTTGAATAAATTTCATATGCAGTGATATGGGACCAGGTCAGTGATAATAATTCCAACTCATTTTTTAAATGGTTGTATCACAGGGCACAACTGTATAAGAGACTCTGGTCTCAGCTTTTTTCCCTCTTTAAAAAAAGGTTGAAAATAAAATACACAACCAGTTCTCAAACTAGTGGGCGATATACCAATGTAGGGTCAACTGATTCACTGCCTATAGAAAACCATCATACCTCTTTGAAATAGTCACCTTTTTGTCTTACAGTCTGAAATCAAAACCCAGTAAAAATGTTTTTTTTGTTTCTGCTTTATTTACACATTCTGCCTTACAATATTCAAGTAACGTAAAAAGGCAACAGTATGGACATGTAAAAAAAATGTACAAAGTTGGAAAAAATTATCAGTCCCATGATTTAATACTCCGTAGAGCCACCTTTTGCTTTAATTACAGCCATCAGTCGGTTTGGATATGTCTCTATTAGCTTTTGCAACTACATTGAGAATATTTGCCTATTCTAACTTTGTGGTATTTAGGTCAGGGCTCTGACTGGGCCACTTTTTAGGCGTTGTGTTTAGGGTTTTTGTCAAGCTGGAAGATGAACCACCTGCCCATCTTCAGCTGTCTAGCAGAGGGCCACAGGTTTTCCAATTTGGGTGTACTTGGCAGCATCCATTATCCCTTCAATTCTGATCAATTACCCAGTCCCCACTGAAAAGAAACACCCGCACAACATGTTGCCACCACCATGCTTCACAGTAGGTATGGTGTGTTTTGGGTGGTGTGCTGTATTTGGTTTTAGCCAAATATAACGCTTGCATTTCAGTACAAAAAGTTGCATTTTGGTGTCATCTGACCATACAATGTTTTGCCACATGGCATTAGAATCTTCCAAGAGTTTTTTTTGCAAAGCACAAACGAGACTCTGTGTGGCCCTTTTTTACAAAAGTCTTCTTTCTTGTCACCCTGCCATACAGGCCAGTTTAGTGTAAAGCTTGTGAGATTTTTGTCACATGCACAGGCCGAACAATCTCAGCCACAAGGACTAGAAAAGTCCTTTGAAGTTGCCATTGGCCTCTTGGTAGCTTCCCTGAACAATGTCCTCCTGGCTTGTTCATCCAGTTTGGAGGGACGGCTCAATCTAGGCAAGGTTTTGGTGGTGCCATACACTTTCCACTTCTTTATAATGCTCTGAACGATACTCAGGGGGATAGGTAAAGCCTTTGAAATATTTTTGTATCCTTCTCCAAACTTGGGCCGTTCCACAACTTTGTTCTGGAGCCCCTTTGAAAGCACCTTTTTAACCATGGTGTATTATTTACATTGCCATTCAGTACTAGTAATTGACATATCATGAAACAGCCATTTTTCTTATGAAGTAATTAAAAACACTACAGTTGATGTCAGGTGGGGAGCAATTATCATATTGTGTGATCTGGGAAATGACTGGTTGTACCTGAGCAAGTTTAAAATGGTTAATCTAAGGGGCTGATCACTTATCCAGACCAGGTATATCACTAATTACATTTTTATAATTTTTCAGAATTTTTGTAAATGTTATTTTCACTTTAATGTCAAGGGTTATGATGTGTAAATACAGCCGGCAAATGTTAGATTGAATTTATTTTAATTTACAGGGTGTAATGTGACAAAAGGGAAGGATTTTGAAAAGAGTATGATGATTATCTTTAGGCACTGTATGAAAATGGGGTTGTGGGAGAATTTCCTGTCATGTGACCATGCCTCCTGACTTTGAGAAGCTCCGACACAACATCAATCACACCCATCTCATTAGTTGTTGCAGATAAGACAGATAAGCCTCAATCTGAATTGTTGCACTAATAATATGAATTGGCTGGCTTAGCACCGCTTCAATGTGAAATGCTATAAGAATGTTTTGTTAATTGATTTTCATAGTCCCAAGTAAAGACGTAAAACCATGTTGTTTTTGTCCCACGTTTGGGATTGTGAGAACCTTCCGATGTCTAAATGGAGTCTTGAGCCCAGAATGTTTGGGAACCCTCCCATACACATATCAGTATATGCACCAGTAGGTCCTGTCTTCAAATCAACGGACACAACAATCAACTATACAGCCCTGCAGTAGTAACCATTGTTACCAGTCATTAAACACAAAGTTGCCCTTATTTGAATATACTGCCATGCTCGATTTACAGAACATGTTTCCTTGTGTATAATTACTGTAACATTATCTGTAACTGTACCCATACAATAGAAATCATTGAGCCAATGAAATCAGTGGAATGAAAGAGAGATCATAGGTCAAAGTGAGTAAAGCAAACTCAACTGTTTATTGTTCCTTTAACTGGAAACTTAAACTGTCTGTAGGAATGCTGTGGCTGTCGTACTGACCAAGGTTAACCGGGTGACTTTTGCACTATAACATAAAACCAAACATGTCTCCCTGACACAATATCACCTCACACCTTGTTTGTTTCATGTGGTCGTTTCCATTCAACCTCAGTCTCACACCATTGATGAAACCTATTGTCTACCAAAAGAGAAAAGTATATGAAAACTGTCTGACATGAAAGCCTCTGCATAGTTTCCACTCCTGGAGCTTCTGTTAATGGGGATAGTGCCATGTCATGTGACCAAGTTATGTAAAAGGGGATGAATGAGAATTCGGGGTGGAGGTTGGTGGGAGGTTTGCCTTAAACCCACTGATATCTAATTTTATCTTTCCTGACAGCTGTTCACCTCTCTAAATTATACCCTTTCTGAAACATTCTGGGGTGCATTGTATGCAAAGTACATTCTCTGGATTTTTATGAACAAAATACTGATTTAACTGTGTTTAATGCATCTCTCTCTTGCTCACTCTCACTCTCTCCTCTCTACATTCTCTTGGCAGACCAGATGAGTCAGTGCTTTGATCTGTTTGTCTATTGATGGAAAGTGTTTACTGCACTGAATACCTCTGCTCTACAACCCTTGACCTTAATATAATGTCACAAGTTTAGCACATCATTGTGGTTAGACTTTTTCCTCATTAATCTTGTTCTGGAGGCAGCTGTGTCCCCAAAAGTCTGAAATACTGTGATTGGTTGACTCACTGATGAGGGTGGAGCTTATCTGCTAACTCCAAAGTAACCCTATCAAATTTTAAAGGAAATGTTTTTGTTTGCTGTTAGGGTAAGTATAAGAAAAAAGTTAAAAACTCTAACCCTATCAATTGTCCTCTCGGAACAAGTGTTTAAAATTAACGTTCAACCCTCAGAATTTGGGCAACCAATCACAACCTGTCTGCCTTGGTTGCAAATCTGTCTCCAAAACAAGACTCATGAAAAAATGAGCCAACCTGTCTTTAGCAAAGTGATTAGTTATATTAACTGCCATCAGCATTTCTCTATATCTCTTTCCATACTTTGTTTGTTTAACATCGTGGTGGTAGTCTGAAGTGAAGGAACAGTATGTCTTCAAAGTATCCACTCATAAGTCAGTCAACAAGTATAGCTTCTCGGAGGATAACTGAAAGTTGTGTCTGTTCCTAAGCCAGATGCCAGAATTAAACCCATGGATCACAAATGGATAGCTTGCTAACACACACTCAGACAGAAAAACACACACTGTCTGTTTTCCAAGGCTTCTGAAAAGTATTTTTGCTAGGAGGGGCAAAGACAAATCTAATAATACCAAACAAATCTACATGTTTTCAGCAACCATGTTACTGTATACTGTACAACTCACATTATTCAAGAACATGAAATAAAAATGTAATGTTTCAGCAGTACAAGAAACAATTAATTCAAGAAAAGGAACATGTTTAAAGTTGCGGAGAATGAAACACAACAATAATAATTCAACATTTTCTCTAAAGAAAAACAGTTCCTCCATGCTGTGCCAAGGGCAATGTTAAAAGTTATGTGATCTTGTTCTCAAGTTTTGACAACTTTAAGCATTATAGCCTTTAGCCTATTCTTGGCATGTAGAGTATAAACACAGCTTAGAGAAATCCCCAGATCTTTTAGTCCGGGTGGCTACAGATCCCAAAAAGATGGATATGCAGTGATATAGTGCAGTAGCTGTGACTTGGTCTCACCTCGCTGACAAAGCATTCATCTAAGTTTGAGCATATAATGCTCTTTGTTTCTGCTGAGTGGTTTTGATGCATTGTTTTCAGTGTCATTACATTTAACAAAAGGTATTAACTGGCGCACATCCAAAAAGTTGTTAAAGGTGCTGAGTGTCAGATATTAAGTATGGGATACAAAGGCAGTGATTTGAGCAAGTCACAAGTCACAACCCTTAAGAAGTCATGCTGATGCTGAATTGTTGATGATTGAATTTATAAATCACTTCTAGCTCAAACCCAGTGTGCAAATGTCTTCCTCTTTGTCTCCTTATTAACATGTAACTCCAGACCCCTTCATGAGCATTAAATAAAAGTGAAATGTTCAAGTCTGGTCAATAATAATTTTTTACCTTGCATCTTTTATTAGAGAGCTCTTAGCATTAGTACATAGCCATTAGTAAGCATCGTTATAGGATCCCATCTGACATTTTGTTCACACGCCTGATTAAACATAATGAGGGAAATAACTATTGCTTTTTGTGTAACAGCAATATCAGCCAGGTCTCTTACCGTGAACTTTTGAATGTAGTCGGACACGCTGAAACCTCCGGTACGTAGAAGGAGAGTCCTGTAGACAGAGGTCCCCATCCCTGTCTCCCTGCCCAAAGTTAGGACCTACGGCTCTCCAGGACAGGATTTCTGTGCCTGATGGTGGGGGTGAACGGGGGAACAGGGCCCTGTGGACGCTGAAACATAGTGGAACAGAAAGATGGGTGCTGACAGAGTAAAACTCTATCTTATCGCCCAGTGACTCTCTCTGGGTCTCTGTCCCAGCCAGTCCTGATATCACCACTACTCCGACCCCGACGGCCAGCCCAGAGCGAAAAGCACTTCCTGCGGAGAGATAACAGCTGTCTGAGATTAGTCAGAGTATGCAGGAAATGTGAGTGTCCTGTTTTATTAATAGGGGCTCAGATTGGCCTTTTTGTTTTGAACAGTCTCTATGGGGGTTCTCCTCTCTCACCCCTTCGTCCCAGTGCTGATGGGAGGATGAATTCTGGTCGGAGGTGAAGAGTGCCTTGATCTCTCATGACAGCCCTTCACTTCCTTTCACTAAGGAAAATACCAGTTCACTCCACCCTGTTTACTCCTGTGTGTGTGCGTCACCAACACTCAAATGCAGCTGTAGGGTGTTGCTGGTCTGAACCTCTTATCCATCCTGTCTCACATTTGGGGTTACAGAGGCCTCCTGTCAGCCAAGCAGCTACTGCAATTTTAAGGCAGAATGGAAAAGTCAGCACCACCTGGTTATATTTCGCTCCTCAGAACCTTGTTTACCAATCAGTACACTTAAGGTACACTGTAGAATGACGAGTGAAAAGAGAACATCAGTGACCAGCTTCCAAAACCTGTAGAACATTTATTTCATGATTAAAAAAAATTGGAAAAGGCAGTTTAGATGGCAAAATTATTTCCTACACTAAGCAGTGCATATTTTGCTATTTGAAATGTAGTTTTAATGAGGACACGATGAGTTGTGATTCCACAATGTTTGTAAATGGGCACCCTCTCTGCGCTGTCTTTAAAATAATTTATGCATTTTAGGCCATGCTCTTTTTGTCTGACAAAGCGCTGCATACTGAAGGGCAGTGTTTTTCAAAGTCTGGGTTCCAACCCACGGGTGGGTCGCGGGAAATTAAAATTGGTTTGGCAAATATGTTTTTATAATTTTTTTGTCATTGGTTCTCTCATGATTAAAAAAGGTTATAGTCGACAGTACACCTCCACAGCCACATGGGGCAGTGTATTAAACTGACTACTATGTCTAGGTCAAGGACGGAATTGCGGAATCCAGATATTAACTCGGAATTCAATCAACAAAAAAAATCATAATCCTAAAATTTCAACATATTCACCCAAAGTTAGTAATTAATTACCACCGCATATCGCCTATTATGAAAGTGCTGAGAATCTGTAAGTGCAGTGCCCTCTGTATGGGGTGTGTGTGTACACAGTATATGTGTGTCTCCCAGCATGTGCCTCTACTCTGTAATGTGAAGTGCTTGAAACATCACTACTTCCGCCCTTCTAAATTCCCTAAACAGACAATACAGTTTCTTGGCAGTTCAGGCCAGGCATAACATCAGTGAAAAATGTAAAAACTAACTTCCACGGATAGAGGGAAATGTGCAAAAATAATCTATGAATATATATATGCAGTGTGTGTTGGTCTACTGAACTTGGCCAGCATGCGCCTCTATCATATTCTTCATATCTAACATGCATGATAGCTAATATGTATCTAATCCATTCTAAATATGTATCTAATCCATTCTAAATTGGCCAAACAGACAACGCTTGTTCTTCTCTGTTTCACTCGCTAATCCAAATGCTTATGACTATGTTTAGACAACTATTTAAAAGTGTAACAATTATGAATATCAATAATTTTTCTATGTATCTAAATCTCTTGAAGTAATTTGACTTGCTCATCAGGCAGCTCTCTCAGTCAGGGAGAGCAGGGTCAAGCTAGCACGAGTGCTACGGAAGATTATGACTTGGTTGAAAAGATTGCGCTTGACAAATAATTAATTTGATCATATGGAATGTAAATGTAGCCTATCAGTCAATGCACGAGCAAACTGTACCTCAGTATTTTCTATATTGTTGCTTTGGGTGTGGGCTTCTGAATGCAACACTGTCCAAATAGTTGTTCAGTTGCAGATGGGTAAAAAAACAATTTTGCCTGGCTATGGTTCCCAACCATGGGTACTAGGACCCCTGGTGCTACAGTTACCAAAAATGTTTGGGAACCACTGATCCAGTGTGTTTATATGGGTTTGCGATAAAAAAGTGTTATCACAAAAAAATCTAATGTAAATCATGGAATTTAGAAAGAAATTAAATGGAATTGGACAAAATAACTTCTGTTTAAGTTGAAAACCTGTTCATCTTCCCAATGTGCTAGTCATTAGAAGTAAAAAAAAAATTATTACAGTTCCCCAAACTTTCATTTCAATTTAGTTTCACATAGCTAGTAAAAATAGCAATATAGATCATTTTGTCTATATGAATGTAAGTAAATTAATACAAATACTCCATGTAATCTTGGTTATTTTGGTGATTATAACATAAGACACAGGTCTGTGATGGTAATACTGTCCAATATTGAGAAAATGAATGTTGTAGTATAGGTCTGGTGATATTTAGAACTAATGTATTGTGTTAATACCCCTACAAACAAATAATAATGATAGGAAAACCGTGACCAGAATAAAATAAATAACAGCGACCAGTGATTGCTGTTGGGTGGGTGTGTTAAATGCATTATACATCCATCAAAAGTTAATGTTGCATCAACACCCCCATTTACATTTACGCCATTTAGCTGATGCTCTTATCCAGAGCGAATTACTTTAAGTATAGGGACATTCCCATGGAGCAACTTAGACTAAAGTGCCTTGCCCAAGGACACAACGACATTTGGCACAGTCAGGAAATGAACCGGCAAATGTTCAGCTACCAGTTTGACTACCTAACCACTGAGCCATCCCATATCGAAATCTAATATATGGCCATACATATGAAAAGTCTTAACATATATTTGAAAATGTATTACCATATATGTTAATAACATATTTAAATACAGAAATCTAATATATGGCCATACACATGAAAGATATTGACATGACCATATATTTTGATTACAAAATCTGAATTACAGAATGAGGAAATATATGTCACATATATAAAAAACAATTCTTGTATATTTTGACCTATATGTACAGAACATACACTCACCTAAAGGATTATTAGGAACACCATACTAACACTGTGTTTGACCCCCTTTCGCCTTCAGAACTGCCTTAATTCTATGTGGCATTGATTCAACAAGGTGCTGACACACTTTAGAAATGTTGGCCCATATTGACAGGATAGCATCTTGCAGTTGATGGAGATTTGTGGGATGTACATCCAGGGCATGAAGCTCCCGTTCCACCACATCCCAAAGATGCTCTATTGGGTTGAGATCTGGTGA
>JACXGM010017280.1:0-12642 GCA_016801145.1 Umbra pygmaea
GGCATGAAGTTCATCTTCTCTGGCATCACCCGGAGATGCAGTTGGAGGAGTGTTGCCAATCCGACGGAAGATCGACAAGGCTCGCATGTTTGTGAACAGTGTTGTGGCTACATATGTTAATTGTTTAAGTGGCAGCTTTGTTAAATACCCTCAACTAAGGTTTGACACTCCTAGGCTTTTTTACACAATGGAGTTAATTAAGAGAAGTTATATTTTTTAAACAGTTTGGCAGAATCTATCAAAGGCCAACAAGGGTGAAATGTTAATGTTGATTAAGATTTTAATGTTGATTTTTCATCAGACAGTTTCACGTTGGTCAGTTTTAAGGAGATATTTCCGTCCTTCATTTCATCTGTAAACAGTGACGTTCTTCCTCTTTAGTTTTCATTCTGGATTTCATTATTGTCATCATCACGGTTACGGTAGAAATGCACCTCTTTAGGTCTCAGGTCAGGTCTCTGCCACTCCACTGATTCATCAACAGCGTTGACGGTGCTGACGGTGTTTCTCAGTGTACAAGGAAGGATGACACCAGCTACAGCAAAAACTGGTTCTGACTGGCCAACAACTTCAACTGTAATACAAAAAATGTAGAGTGAATATCAAACACAAATAACTGTATGGTATAAACCTTTATTACAAACTGTGTGGTTTAAATGTTGATTGTGATATAAGGAAGCGAAACAACTAATATAACAGATTACAGCTGTCCTTAAGCATGACACATTGTGGAATGTCTAGACCTCACTTAGCCGTGGTATATTGGCAATATATCATAAACCCCCAGAGATGATTGATTCCTTTTTTAAACCGGTTTCCAACACAACTAGAGCATTATGAAAAGTACTTCAAAAAGGTCCAAGGCACTCTCTCCCGTAATGTACAAAAATAATTTTATTCAGGCAGCATATAATTTAAAAACACCTACGCGTTTCAGCTCACTGGCCTTCGTCAGGGTGCAGCAATACAAATCATTACCAGGTGCAATTTATAGCAAATCAGTAGTACAATTAGCCAATAATATTAAAGCAAAATGGAAAGATAAAGACAATACCGTCCTTTTCAAAGAGAAACCTTTTGGATACATAAACTCAAAGCCACTGTATTCCCAGGGCTGAATGAAGACAGATTTTACCCCCTTTCTTTAATATCTATAATATTTATTTCTGCTATTTGCTTCCTGGGTTTCACAATGTGAACATTGGTTTATCCACACAAAAGACGCATTAGCCTTACCAAAAAATGTGATTGGCCTTGTGCAACCGCTAAATGTGATATACTAACCATACTATAATGCATTCTGTCAACATGATCACACTATGAATACACCTAGCTAATCAATGGGCCTTTCTATCAATATATATATGGCAAGTCTAATTGATGATCAATGAGTGAATATACTATTTAATTCCATTACCTGTTAAGACTTATATTGATATGATCTGATTGTGAATATACTATTTAATTCTATTACCTGTTAAAACTTATATTGATATGCTCTGATTGTGAATATACCATTTAATTCCATTACCTGTTAAGACTTATATTGAAATACTCTGATTGTGATTATACTATTTAATTCCATTACCTGTTGAGACTTATATTGATATACTCTGATGTTCAGGGATGTTGTTTAATATTTTTCCACATTATTGTCTTTATCTTTCCATTTTGCCTTGATATTATTGGCTAATTGCACTAATGATTTGCTATAAATTGCACCTGGTAATGATTTGTATTGCTGCACCCTGACGAAGGCCTGTGAGCTGAAACGCGTAGGTGTTTTATAAACTATATGTTGCCTGAATAAAATTATTTTGTACATTACGGGAGAGAGTGCCTTGGACCTTTTTGAAGTTCTTTTACTTCTACTTTTCATTATATCCTGATTATCATCCCGCTGTCCTACGAGCACCTCGCTCAATCCCGTTTCCACTCCATGTCAAGAAGCGCCCCTTTCTTCTCTTGTTTTCACAACTAGAGCACTGTTGAGCTTTATAGATGCACAAAATCTATTGAACATGACAAAAAGACATGAAACTTGAAAAATGCTGGTCTACAGGAGAAGGCTCTTGAACAAAGTGCCTACTGCCTAGCCCTAGCCTATGACTGAGATAAAAATCAAGTAAAAACATACACTGACCAAAATATGTAGGCTTTATGTCTTTATAAAAACAAAAGATACATATGTAGAATTATAACCTAATAACTGGCAGAGATCAATTATTGGAACTGGGATCTTGTAGAGGAAAATGAGCATATTCACATGTTCACATGTTTAGGGTAAAGACGAGTACGGAAGCAATTTACAAGCAGGCTGGCAGTCGAGAAAACTCTCTGCTGGAACCGAGGTTGCAGGTACATGCGAGGTACCGCTTAGCCAGGATGCTAAGCTTTTTGTACCGGTCCTCGTTATTTCTCTACACCACTCCAGTGGGTTTGCCTGAGGTGAGATGTCAGGCTCTCTAAAATAGAGCACAACTTCGCATTGTTTTGTCTCATGTTTGTAATAGTAGTCCCCTCCAAAAAGCGTGTTGAGGGTTGCGGTACTGGCGCTGTGGGCGCGGCAATGCATTGGCTGCTCTTCATAGGCATCTGTGGCATCTGACTGGGCATTATCTGCCTGACTGGCATTAGCTGGTGATTGGTAATGGTATCGGGAAGTCTTGACTCTGCTACATATTTCTGTCAGCTTTTCTCTGATCTGATGCAGAGGCTTTCGCGCAAAGTGCAGATGTTTGTGTCAGGGATAACTGTCTTGCCTGAATGCGAGAAGTAATGATGCAATGTTAGGACAACTACCAGAATGGGCAGTACAGTTATATTTTTTTTTTCTATTTCATTATATTGCCATGTATATTAATTGCCCACGTAAACTAATTTAACCCTTTCATGTTCTGCTCCACCGTTGGGTAGAGCACATTTTGAGTAACGCTACCTCATTGAAAAATTTGTTTTACCTAACTCAACCTGATTGAGCCACTTTCACCACTTGGTTTAGGTATGCTCTGCAAAGACAATCCACTAGATGTCACTGTGTTTTTAAATAGTATGGCTTTTCAGATCATCTCCTAATAGGAAGTTAGAAACAACAAAATCACTGCAGACACAACCTCTCAGTTTCGTGCCTCGGACCACGGTTCGGATCAAAAGACCAAATTTTTCACACCTGCAAGTTTAGTGCGGACCAAACGGAAAAGTCCGGACCAAATGAGGTGTGTGAAAACGCCCCAAAACCATGCTCTACCAAACGGTTCATCTGTCCGTTACTGATAAAGTAGTGATTCAAAGATAACAAATGTAAGATTTATTAAATAATACAACTTAAAAACATTAATTGTAGCAATTTTATAAATGTCCTGTTATTCTATGAAATATTTCATGAAAAAGTAAGAATAGTATTATTTTTCACCATTTCTGAGACATTTTCAAAGTAGTGTAAATATGAATGTCAGAAATACAGTGGATCCAATGCCCAAAAAACATTTGTGCTGTTGCACCACCACACAAAAGAGCAAATCTTAGTCATTGCTTTAAAAATTTAGCATTTATTTTATGTACTTTTAAAGTTTTTTGTTATTTAAATGATGTTTTTACTCATACCACAAAGCAACATCTCAATCGTTTAATGGAGCTCTTTGTTTAAAAAACTATTTGGTGTGTTATAAAAACAAACATTGATTACTGTAAGCATGCCCAAAGGAAATAAAAAATGCAAATAAATAAATAATTTTTCCAAAGAATTTTTCTTAGTGAGGACTTTAAAGGTTAACAGTTACCAGGGTCAGTAGAGGTATTTGGGACTATAACCGCTTTCCGACCACAGGGATTTTTGCAGTTCCTAGAATATAACGTTCCTACAACCCTTTATTTCTTGTGTTCCGACAGGAGAAATTTTGGGATTATTTAGTTCCTCACACCGCAGTTCCTATAACCATTTCAGCTCCTACTCCAGAGCAGGGTCTTTCCCGTTTCCCCTTTCCTAGGTCTACGGTGATTGGTCCAACTTATAAATTACACCGGTCGCTTCGTTTGTCTGTAGCATATAATACATATTATGCTGGAGCCCTTGTCTTTTGTGTTTCTCTGTTAAGTAGCTACTCAATTTCAATGACTCCAGCCTAGATTTTAAACGATGCGGTTTGAAGTCCGTTAGTAGAACATATCAACACAACATTACTTTTTTTAAAATTATATTGGATAACGTTTTCAGCCTCGTAATCTGAAAAAAAAAACAGCAAGCCGCGGAAGGAACCCAGCACTGCATGAGCTGAAAACAACCAGATCATCCGCATTGATACATAAGATTATTTACACACTTATCTCCAATCATACACCCAGTGTTACAAACATTCAATTGTAAAATGTTGTTGTATGTGGCGCTACGATAAAGTCTAGTGACAACGCTATAAAAGCCCGTTGCAGTGCTTGCGTCACTCCTTTATCCTTCCTACCAGTTCCTATGGCCACTTGACCAGTGCGAATGCAAATAGCAAAACCGGTTTTTGGGGAGAGTAGTTAATAGAACTGTTTAGAAGTGGACTGTTCCTATAACTACGTTCCTTTAACTACTTGGTCGGAAAGCGGCTTATGCGCCTTCTCAGCGAGGTTCCCACTGCCTTCTTGAACTCGCAAACAATTTGTGACTCCACAGAGTTTGGTATTAAGTACCTTGTCAGGAGGCTGTGTGTCACGGGATGCTCCAAGCTGATACACACATGGGTCTCGCTGCAAAGTGCTGTAGTAGCACACTTTATAGACTGGAGTGCAGGCATGATGTCTTCGATGGTTTGCCAGTTGTCATCCGTGAACTCCAGGGTCCTGGCATCACTAAGCTTAGTGATGTTTCTGTCTGAGAGGGTCGCTGCCACTAACCATCTCTGCTCATGGAGCCACTCAAACAAGCTTAATGAGCTTGTGTAAAGGTAGATTTTGCTGCTCCTGTTTTTTTAACCCTACCATTGTAACAGTGCTGTGATGAAAATGGCTCACTAACCTCCACATGCTCCCACCCCCCCACTCACGCTGGCCACTTTAAAGCCATCAATTATGCTGGAGCGTATGAATGAAGCAAAAAACTCCCACTAAAATACCCTGGATGGCCTGTACCATGTTTCTAGTGTTGTCATGGACACAGGCTGTCACTTTGTGCACTATGCCCCACTCTCCTGTCTCTGTTAAATCTGATAAATTCATCCATCCATCCATCTTCATCCGCTTATCGGGGATCGGGTCGCGGGGGAAGCAGCTCCAACAGGGGACCCCAAACGTCCATTTCCCGAGCAACATTAACCAGCTCCGACTGGGGGATCCCGAGGCGTTCCCAGGCCAGGTTGGAGATATAATCTCGCCACCTATTCGTGGCGAGATTATATCTCCAACCAGCTGGCCTCCTCCCAGCTGGACGTGCTGGACGTCTTCTGAAGGGGAAGACGAGGAGCAGGATGGGGGCCTGCCCATATAATTTTGGGCAGGCGGAGGTACCGGCGGAGGGGCAGCCAGGACAGGCGGCGTCAACTCCTCCAGGGGCCTGTGTGGCACCAAGTACACCCACCAAGGAGCCGTGGTGGGTGTACACGGACATTCCACCTGCCACAGGCCCCTTTGCGGACATCCAGCTGATGCTGCCTCCTCTACAACAGACCCTGGCTGCCAACCGACAAGCCCAACCTCAGACGGCTCCGCGACGGACCCCGCCTCAGCCGGCTCCGCGACGGACCCCGCCACAGCCGGCCCCAAGACGGACCCCGCCACAGCCGGCCCCAAGACGGACCCCGCCACAGCCGGCCCCAAGACGGACCCCGCCACAGCCGGCCCCAAGACGGACCCCGCCACAGCCAGCTTCACGCCAGGGTTTGGTGCAGCCAGCTCCAGCACTCCAGGCCAGCTGGGACCTGGAGTGCATTCTCCTACCTCCGCCGCTGGACTTCGGGGATCTGCCGCCGCCGCCTGGACCTCCAGCTGCGCCGCCGCCGACTGGACCTCCAGCTGCGCCGCCGCCCAGCCTGTCCCCGTGCTTACCGCCCAGCCTGTCCCCGTGCTCACCGCCCAGCCTGTCCCCGTGCTCACCGCCCAGCCTGTCCCCGTGCTCACCGCCCAGCCTGTCCCCGTGCTCACCGCCCAGCCTGTCCCCGTGCTCACCACCCAGCATGTCCCTGTGCTCACCGCCCAGCCTGTCCCTGTGCTCACCGCCCAGCCTGTCCCTGTGCTCACCGCCCAGCCTGTCCCTGTGCTCACCACCCAGCCTGTCCCTGTGCTCACCACCCAGCCTGTCATTGAGCCCACTACCCTGCCTGTCATTGAGCCCACTACCCTGCCTGTCCCTGAGCCCACAGCCCCAGGGGCACTACCACTGCCGGGGTCCTGCAGGCTGACACGAACACCCCGGTTAGCTGCCGTAGGGTGGCTGGCTGGCCTGCTGAGGCCGCCTGCGGAGCCACCACCTGGGGGACGTGCCTTTGGGATCAGGGGTCTGGGTTGAGCCCTTGGGGGGTTTTGTTTCGGCCCCTCCCGCCCCCCCTTTCTGTTCTGTGGCCGCTCGGAGTTCTGCCTTTTTGGGGGGTAATACTGTCACGCCTAGCCCAGTGTGGGCTGGCATCTACTGACGACTGGACTGAGAGATGGACTCTAGGCATGTGTTTTATGTTTCTTTGTGTTTGTTGCTTTAAGACTGACAGCTCCTCCAGTCAAGCAGTGCCTGATTAAGTGTGTGTTAGGTCGAGCAGCTGTATTAGATCTGTCTGATTGATACTAAGTTCAGCTGTTCATCTAAGTGTTTGTTCCCTAAGTATAAAGCAGACTGCTTGACTGGAGGGAGCTGTCGGTCATTGAATATGAGTATTCTGTTCTTCTGCTCAGTGTCACGTTGGGAGATATACGTAAAGGGTAGATCCAGGAGCTGCGCATGTTACGGTGTATGTGTGTCTGTTTAGAGTTTGGAAGTAAGGCGTAGGCTCTGTACAGGTTCGTAGCCCCAGTGTCGTGCCGCTGTTTAACTAGCACGTAGCTATCCTGTATAACCGTGTGCACTCGCTCTATTCCGTGTATGCATTACTGAGCATGCTGTATGTTTCCCGGAGCTTTTGGAATTAAAAATCAACCAACCACCGTCTATTCGTCTGTGAGTCTCCATCCCATTCCTCATCACACCCACACTCAACGTGACAAGTGCCAAATAATAGACTGTTACAGAACACCAATGGCTGTCCTTTTTTGCTTATTATTTAGTAAATATCTTAAAACATCAAAACGTATAATACATGACACATGGAACACTTAATTTCATATTAAATTTTACTTACTTTTTTATCATTTGATCTACCATCATAACTATTTGAAACAAGTATTCAAATATTAACTTCATTCAGGATATTCAAGTATTTGAGTAATCATGCCTAATTACCATCCCCTTGTAGTGCTTAACTGTTTAAATACTTTGAATTCAGACTAGAGGTCAACCAATTGATTGGCTTGGCCGATTAATTAAGGCAGATGAGTTTTGTAAATAACTATTAATTAGTCTTTTTGCTCGCCGATTATGGCTGATGTTTTTGGGGAGGAAGAACGTCCACTAGTGTTACCATTCAAGAGTAAGCTGCAAGAAAACTGCGCACGGCCTGAAAATCTGTTGGTGAGCTGCACACCTCCTGACCAAAGCTGCTGCATCTAAAGCCTCAAGGATGTTTTGTGTCTGAAGAAAAGCCAGGGTGAGTTTCTAGCTAGAATAAAATGGATCTTTCATGGAAGAAATTCAATCAATCACATAATAACTAGTTACCTTAGCTCCAAATGGTTGATATTAGGCTAGAATAGTGGTTAGAGGTTCTCTGCTTTCACTCCAAGAGAACTGTTCCCGTTTTTTTATCAACAAAGAACTTTTATCAGCTCTGCTGTCCTCCAGATAGGGAGGCATTCAGGTAAATGTGACCCATTTTAAATTGAAACTGATACACAAAGGTCAACTCGTATAGCTATTAAACCTGTTTGATCCGAGTCTTTAAAATAACTCATGAGTCGTGAGTCTTTAGTATCATTAACCTGGATCAGTTGAGTCCTAATACAATTCGATAAAAATAAAATGATAAAACCGCCACACGCAAAACTCTTGTAACATTAGCTACTACTAGTCCTAGCCATCTTAGCTGCCAAAAGCTTTATAACTTACAATTTCATGGGCAAACACAACTCTACAATTCAACTTAAGCGACCGAGTGAGCAGAGCGACAGTCCGAGACAGGTTATAGGAACTTCCCGATCCGCAGACTGAGAGCCGGAAATATGGCAAACTCGCAGACCATGGGAGTGGGATTCACTCGAGAACTCATGAGTCATACATAGTAGTACGGAATACATAGTAGTACGGAATACATATTAGGAACAGAATCACTACTCGTCTCTGGTTCTCTTCTCTCCCTTGGTCATGTCCTGCAAGGAGGGGTGATACCTGACCAGGGGAGCTTTGAGGACTAAGGAGTAGGGGTGAGAACTGACTGGTGCAGGTTTGTATTCCATACATGAGTTGTTGATCACTTTTGAGTTCTTGCGTGAGTCAGTCAATCGCGCAAATCAGCCGGCTACGTTGTCTGAAAAACACTACAATGTTCTGCACGTAGCCTAGCTAGGCCTACTGTAGGTTTGGTGTATAATTGTAGCATGTTAAAATGCAATTGGGTTTTGGTTTGGTTTATTTATGGATATAGAAAGACAAAAAGGATCCAAGGAATAACATGTAAAAGCGATGACCACTTTTTTCCAACATGGTCCCTGATGAAAGAGAACAGGACATACAACACATGCAAACACATAGATACACTACACCTCAAAAGTACTAGATAAAACGCCATGAGCTACAAAGCAATAAATTACCTTATCCCCAATCCAGACTTTCTATTTTATTCCACAAGTAAACCCTAACTTTATATTTAAAATCCCTTTTCATTTCTGCCAATTTAATATTAAGTGGAAGACTATTAGGTCGAGGAGACAGTCCAAAACATTGCAAGCTCGGCTCGCCTCACAGACCATGGGACTCATGAGTCCTCGATCAGTCGTGAGTTCTTGCGTGAGTCAGTAATTTGCGCGAATCAGCCGGCTCTGTTGTCATGAGTGGATCTGTAGCAGACGAGTGAGTGAAGTTTCTCCTCGAGTCTGGGTAAAGCAAATCCACAACAAAAGCACTATTATAATGTTAATTATAATTATATTATTATTACATTTTTTCTTAGCATTTATTATTTGGACATCTTGCATGTTTGTTCCACTTGATTGTTTTTGTATTTAATATATTTAGTTTTTATATTTTATTGTTGTTGTATTATTGTTCTAGTACATTTTGCATTTTTGTTGCTTTTTATATGTGTGATTTTGTATGCTTGGTCAATCTTTAATAGCATTTTTTGTATCGTCACTTTAATTTATTTGCAGATTTTGCATTTTTTTTCATCTATTATTATGACATGTGTGGCTGAATGTTTTTTTTTTCATGTGTGCCTTTTAAAAAAAATGTTACTAAACTCTATAATAGTGAGTCTGCACCTTGTGAATCCACAGAACTTCCTACTATATTAGTGGTTAGAGAGAATTGGCTGAGTTTCCTTGGAAATTTGGCAATACTGAATAAAGTGACCTGCACAACCAGGATCAGTTTAATGAGTAATCAGAATACCCAGAATCTAGGACTGTATCCTTAAAATGAATCGAGTTTGCCAGGCCTAATAAAGCGTTTCATTTCATAAGGGGGATTTATAATTTATCATCAAATAAGCCTACAGTAGATCAACATTGCACCAAATGATGATAATTAATTAATTAATTAATTAATTAATAAATACGTCCATTCGCTAAAGCACAACTGTTGTGCTCGGAAATATAGCTTGTCAAACCACAAGATGCCTATTCAAAACAATATAATAATAATTTTTTAACTTCCATATTTAATTAAAAGGCATTTGTGTTAGCATGCAATATACTCTAAGTTGCTATTGTTCACAAACATATTTTTCCAAGTTTATGACATTTAGTTTAACAGCTAAAATAATTCATTTTTTTACTCAAATGCGTGGTGGTGAAGAGAGAATGTTACAAACTGATGCCTTGAGCACGAGTGTTGTATATTAATGGTGGTATTGGGGGTGTCCAGTGGGGGGCGGTGGCACATGGTGTTGGTCAGAGCCATATATAGACAGAGTGTGGCCAACTAGGGAATCAAGTGTTCTGTGCTTCCCGTTATGCCAGGGGCGTCGCACCCGTGGGAGATGTGGGTGTTTTAACATCCACACTTTTCCCGGTGAGAGTGTTCAACACCCACACTTTTTCAGCACTTTTTCAGCAGTTTTGCACAAACGCCTTACTACAGTCGCTCCTCCGTTTTTCTGCCCACTCTGTGTCTGCGCTCGCAGCGGCTGCCTCCTCTCTCCCTCCCTCTTAAACATTACACCGGCTTTGAGTGTGACCGGCTGATGATTGGCTGTTCTGCCTTAAGTCCCGCCTCTCTTAATTTATCGGTCAGCTCATGCTGAGAAGGCAGGAACTTATGTTTGTGGTCAATTACATTTCCCTTTCCCAGGTAATTTGAATGAGTGTTTATGCTTTGGAGATTTTTAAATAAGCTTGATATGTGTTTGGGAAGATGTTCTGTTTAAGTTTTGTTCACATGTCGAGTGTTTTTGGTATTATATTTCGTTAGACAAATGCTAATTGCTAATTGTGATATTGTTCAGCAGCTAGCTAAATTCGGGTATGTATGTATGTGGCATGCAATGTAAATTAAACTTGATGAAGAAGGCAGGGAATTTATTGTCAGTGCAATTGATTTTGATATTGTGAACATTGTTTGTTGATTAGATGAATAATTTTTTAGATACTTACCTGTTTGTACCTGTTGAGGAGAAAAAAGTGAGAAATGATGACATTGTTTGCATACCTGTTGAAGAACTATGAAAAAAGTGTATATTATTTGAATGTTTAAAACAGTAAATCATTACATTATTTATACCACCAGAGAAAAAGCTTTGTGTGGGCATTCTTTTTACATAATTTTTTAGTTTAAGTCAGTCCTGTCATACCCATGTCACTATCAAGCTTACCACTGTCTTTTTGTCACGCAATATCATTAAGATGCAGAAAAGAAAGAGGCAGGTGAAGATCGACACCTTTTTTCAAGAGAAATCCTGTTTGCATTTATTTCATGATATTACTTTTGAATATTCATTGAGGTTTGCTAGTGCCACAGCTGTATCTTTTTGACTCTATACCTTTACCACTGCACCCTTGTTTAGGAGAGGAAGTTGCTGGAGCCATCAGAGAGCACAGGAAGGTTCACAGGTGAGCAATGGAAAAAGATATATATACCACCAAATGGCCAATGAACATATGACCAACTACCTGTCATTTAAAAGAACCAAAAGTGCTCTTTCTGCCCTCCTTACAGGAGACAAACAGTTCAGCAATCTTTTTTCTGTTTACCCTGTCCAGCTTGTCTTTATGTACATGGCACACAGCAACACTGTTGAGGCAAGTTTGGGTCATGGTGCTGCGTAGCCATGTTTTCAGCCTCCGGAGGCTGCTGAAACTCCTTTCTGACTCTGCTGATGACACAGGCACAACTAGGAGGAGTCGGGCAACTGTTTCACCTTGGTCAAAGAGACCACGGACCTCTGGGGTCATCCCTTGAAGAACAGCCACAATTTCAGCACCAGACTGGAAGTGGTACTTCCTTCTGAACAATGCAAGCTGAACTCTGAGGATGTCTGGGTTGATTTCTGGGTACTGTTGGACAACACCATGTATCTTTCCAGTTAAGAGAACTTATTCCAGGTGCCTCAACATTTACATTCCCTCCTACTAAGTCTAGTTTTGACTTATTTTCTGACAACATACTTGAAACACATGGAAAATAAGTCAAAACTAGACTTGCTAAAGAATCAGAAATACTTTAATAATCCCAGAAACGTGAGGGAGCTGTATGTGAAATGTAAGTGTTTTTAATAGGCTACAATATGGGAAAGGTTTATCGATGTTGGTAGATAACAATAATAGTATAACAATGCAGTACATTACATTACAGCGCTAGTTAAAATTTTCGCCATTGAGTAAGTTTAACCTGTCCTCAGCGATGGATGAACTACGAAAGGTTACGTCAGGCCTCGGGAGACTGAATAGAAAAAGGTAAACACTGCTCAGAGACTTATTAGGCGAAGTGGTGACTCACTACTATGAGCATTTTTAGAGCCCATTTTATGATATAGAAGGTAAATATGCACTGGAATATTTCTACAAGGGCCTTTTACATACTGACAATAGGGCTGGGCGATATGGCCAAAAAATGATATCACGATATAAAATAGATATTTTTTCAATACGATATGTCTGACGATATATTGAAATATATATATAGGACCTGCTGTGACTTGATTAAATCAAAGTGTATTGACTGCTGTATAAAGAAATAAAAACAATACATACAAAAAAATATGGATTTACCTTGTTATATTTCTGTTTTAAGTTAGTGCTGCCACTATCACAAATTTTCTAACAACTAATCTTTCAACTAATTTTTCGATTGGTCGACTAATCTAAACGACTAATTTAAAAAAAGTGTTTGTTTTTCGTTGTGTCCATTTTATTTTGAAGTCAACTGAAGGC
>JACXGM010017281.1:0-19841 GCA_016801145.1 Umbra pygmaea
TAAACAACGATCAATATTAACCAAATTTCTCTCTCATATTGCTCATCATAACCACTGAAAATTATAAAAACAACTAACCCAAATTCAAATTATTTTATATATTTTTTATTTTGCTGATCCGAAAAATGATCCGATCCGTGACTCTGATCCGAAAACCGATCCGATCCGTGAGTTTCATGATCCGTTGCACCCCTAATAGATATGGTCATATTTCCGACATTTATGGATGAGTCTGGCCGCTGCATTTTGGACTAATTGAAGACGGGCAATTTGGAGACTTGATATACCACAATATAAAGAATTGCAGTAATCAGACATGTAATAAATGCATGAACAGCCATTTCTAGAGTTTTTGGAGTGAGAAAGCCTCTAATTTGAGATAGTATTCGAAGTTGGTAGAAACTAGAGCTGATTACAGATGAAATGTTTATCAAATTTTAAAGACTGGTCGACAAGAACACCCAAGTTCCGCACTCCTGTGGATTTCAAAGCTGATAAGCTCTCTAGCTCAGGGTTTAGGTGCTGAGAGTTTTCATTTGGGCCAAAGACAATAGTCTCAGTCTTCTCTTCGTTTAGAAAGAGGACTTTTTGGGCTAACCATGCTTTGACCTCTTCTAAGCATAGCAGAGGTCAATGGTCAATGGTATCGAAAGCTGCCGAAAGATCTAGGAGAACAAAAACAACAGTGTCTCCGGAATCAGTAGCGAGATAAATATAATTAAACCATAGCCTATAGGTATGAGATCCTCTCAAGCTGGTTCAACTAACTCCCAGAACTCCATACCGACCACTGCTACTTTCCAAGGTCCTCACTCACCTGAACGCAGCATGCACCAAATATCCAAATCACCGGAATACTGAACACCAGCACCTCTTTCCCCAGCTGTATATAGACAGGCCTGTTTGGTTACCTCAATGCAAGCTATTGTTAATTCTATTACTTACTGAGCGTTGTATTTCTGATCTGACTCCTGGTATTTTGATTTCGATTACATTTTGTTTGTGCTTCTGACCTTGTTTATTGGATTTTGCCCTGGTGTACTTTTGCTTGTCATACTGAAACCTGCCTGCCTATCAGATTTTCTCTTGGATTACAGATTTTGACTTTTCTCAGCCTGCCCTGTGTTTTGAACCCTGCCTGCCTGCTAGACTACTCTAAGATTCTGGATTGTACCTGTTTTGCCTGTATTGTGTACCATACCTTGCCCGAACTGTGACTATGCTGGGAATCTGCCTAATACATTCTGTGTCTCTATTAAAGTACCTTCTACTTTATATGGAGTGCCTGAGTCGTTACAATATGGTTATGTTTATATACTTTTCTTAAGCTTCTATAGAAAGTATCCTGTTTAATAAATAATGTTTGTTGATACCTCATTCTGTTCTGTATAGGTCTATTTAGTGGGGTGTCAAGTGTGAGTATGTGGCAATGGCAAATGTTTTACATGGCTCACGGGTCAGTTACGAGGGCCCTAGCGAGGTCAGTTACAAGGGCCCCTTAGCAGAATTTAGCTGAGGGCCCCAGTGAGGTCAGAATTGGCTCTAAGGATACTACACTTGACTTATTGATATAGAACATGTGATTTTGCTTTCTTTAAAAAACAAAAATCTGTTTAGGCAAGAACTTTGAATGTATTTATATAATTTCTAAAATCCAACGAAACTATTCTTTGGAAAAAAACTCATTTTTGTACAGTTTTGAATGACATTCAAACTAACAACAATTATCCAGTGTGTTTCTGATTCAATAGGTAAAATGAATAAATAATTGACAAAGTTACATATTCAAACAAAATAAAATAACCAAAGTTTTTTTGAAATGTGAGGTTTTTAAACAGTGGCAATCACTGGTGTTGTCTCTGAACATTTTGTTGGCATCAAAGTGAACAGACACCCTTTCACAAAGCAGCCAGATGATCTTGGTGTAGGCACATTTGGCTCCTTAAAAACTGCACAAATACTGTACCAAAAACAAAGGTAAATGTTGTAGTACACAATTAAAATGATTAAAGTGATGGTTTCGAGTAATATAGGGTCCTTTGCACCATGACCTCAAGCCAAATAACCCCCCATAAGCTTTTTTACGTTGTTATAACATAGCTCTAACTCGACCAATCAGCCGAATGGCTTAGTACAGGCGCTAATGGAACCAAGGGTGTATCTCGTAAATAACCCCAATAATAATGCCCGGAATATTACCAAACCTTTACAGTTATACAAATAGGTTCTGTAATTATAAAAGTACACCAGAAGTATATATAAATAACACTTGCCTGATGGCTGCTACTCTCGGCTGCTAGGCAATACATGTTGTGCTCTTTGCTTGATCTCGCGGGATATCAGCCGAGAGTTGCAGCCATCAGGCAAACCAAAATACATTGTAGTAACATAAAATAACTGAGTACTAAATTAAGCCACACCTCCAGTTCAATTTCCTGGCATACATTTCCTTTTCAAGTGTGTTACCACTTCACCAAAATAGTTCAACCATAATGGTTTAACCCTACAGGCAAGGCACCTGCCGCTAAAGGGAATTCCCTTTTGAATCCAGTTTCAGTTTTGCCAGCAAGATGGTATTCCTTGTTTAATTTGAACAGTCATTACAGAGTGTGCAACAACATGTTTTATTAAATTATTGTATTATTTAGAAGAATATATGCACTTGATACTAGTTTAGCTAGGGTAGAATTGATTAGTCAATATCCATACAAAACACTAAAATAATTAAACAATTCCAGCATTTCAACATACCGCAGAGCATGCTGGGAAATATCACATGGAAAAGTACTACAAAAACAATTAATGGAATTTAAATTTAATAAATTCTCACTTGACCTATATGATTCAATCTAGAAGATATTAATTTGCTTAGAATTACAATGAATGAAATAAAGGAAATCATGTTGACACGAGGAAACAATACATTTGTGTAAATCACACATAATATTTTTAAATTAATCTGACAACCTAACTTTTCCCATTTTTTCAGTGTAGATTGTGCAACAGTAAAATAGGCCTTGGTCTTAATCGATTTCTATGTTTCACTAAATGTTAATAATTCATTTGAAAGGAAAAAAGATCTTTGCACCTATAGTTTGAAGAAGATGCTGTTTTATGTGAAAGAGGGCGTACTCATACCTAAAAAGGTTATATTTAGAATCATACTGTTTTTCTAAATAATAATTCTTGACTTTTATAAAATAATCTATGAATTTGACTAAAAACGTTTATACATAGAACTCTTTGCATAGCAAAGAACTCTTGTCTTCCAAAAAGGATTTTATAGATGAAAACTGTTCTTGGTAGAGTTTGGATTATTTTTAAAGAGTGTAGTGATATTTCCGGAAAGCGTATTGTTTTCTGTTCTAGCTACAGAGCATTGTCTCATTTTGACATTGACACCTTGAAGGTGAATGATTGCAAAAACTTCAAATGTCAGTGACTTTGATGAGTCTCTCTAGGAGTTGGTTGATTAGGTACAGTGAACATGTCAAAGTACAAGCAATCTTACTGAAATGAATGCAAAGTGCACAGTCCATGCAGCAGAAACATCATGGAAAATTTTGCAGCAGGTAGGGCAGGAACTATCTTCAGAGCTTCAATCTGATAATTGTACATGCTCTCATCCCTTCCCCCATTCGCAACTTCTCATTGCACATTTGCGCTCCAGTGTCTCTGTCATGCCCCATTGTGTATTTGCAAATATTCATCTGCACAGTTATTTTTGTATGTTATGTTGCACTCTATTATTTTCATAATATGCTCCAGTGTTACTGATCCATTGTAATTGCTTTGCCACATCTGCAAACCTATTTACCTAACTCTCTAAACAGACCTCACACAAACTTTAAATAGCATTTCTACTGAATACTTTGAGTAACCTTCCTTTTGAATTTTGTACTACTGTACTGTATGTGTATTTCATGTGTAACTTTCTGTTGTCTTGCACTATTAAGCATTTTCTTGGCTAGGTCACCGTTGCAAATGAAAATCTGTTCTCAATCGGCCTACCTGGTAAAAACAAAATTGGGGAAACATTTAAAAAGATGTGTGTTGCTTATTTAACACTATTATAGCACATATAGATCAATACACCGTCAAGATATGAGATCACTGGTAAATTACAAGATATATTACATTGTATTTGGAGAGTCTGGTGCTCTACAGATAGTCATTTTATCAACAAACTATCAATAAACTATCAACAAACTATCTGTTGATAAGCAACTAATTGTGAAGTTTAAGGGTAGGGGTAAGTTTAGAATATGTTTTAGGTTAATGGTTAAGGTTATACTTAACATTAGGGGAAGGGTTAAGGTTAGGATCAGGGTTAGGGATTAATTGATAGTTTGTTAAAATGTTGTTGATGGTCTGCAGATAATCTGTGGAGCATCTACAGATACACTTTTTGGACTCTCAAAATAAAGTGTTACCGGCTAATTTGTCTTCAATATTAAATATTTGTTGATAAAACACTGATAAAACATCTTACATGTTGATAAAACATCTTACATGTTTGACATTATAAAACTAGGAGAAGAAACAAGTTAAGCTTGTGTTAATACATAGCTCGATCTGCCTCATAAAAATATCAGAATAAGTTTCTAGGACAACTAAATGTTTAAACTGTATCTAAAATAATTTTTCATTATGTTTTAGGGGTGGAGATAACATAAAAGGGATTTTATGTCACCTAACTCCCCAGTGGTTTTCCTGTACTCATAGCATATCCTGTCAACACCGGTTGGTGCACAGTGCTCATAGAGCAGTATCATGATCCTGTTTAAATTCTGGATGCTTATCTCCTTGTGCATTTTTTGTTGCAGTGGCGGCTTCATTTGGTGTTATACCTTCCCCATATTTTTCTGACAATTATATACATTTGAGAAAGATGAACACACCTTTTTGATTTACATATGACAATATTAATGGAACTTTAAAATTGTAATACATAAAATGAAATAATTAATATGTCTTACACATACAATGAAAATAATGTGATTGATGTTTTTAAGGTGAAAAAATGGTGGCTTGTTGGTCTATGGAGCTAGTAAAGAGGTTGATTTGGGAAAAACATATTTCAATTTAAATAAGGCAGAAGCTATTTGCACCCGGTGTGTAAATAGCCTATGTATCTATTTACACCTGGTGTAAATAGCACAGTTCTATGCTAATTGCACCCAGGTGATCCATAACTACCCAAGTGCAAATACTTGGGTAGTTATGATTTATAAAAGGAATACTCTCATCCCTAAACCTACTCTTTAACCATGGCCTAACAATATAATTCACCCCAAACTTAACCCTAAACTTATCCATTCATAGAACCAATCATAGAATCAATCATTGCAAACGTTTAGGCACGTGGCTATCATCTTTTGTATCCTTTGGCCCTGTTGATGCGCATAGCTATCCTCTACACATTATGTCATTTATGGGTGCAAATGGACATTCAGTTGAAATAATTATTATATGTACATTACAAATAACAAAACAAAACATAAAATATTTTGTATATGCATAGATTTCTGTTATTTCCCAAACCTGCATATTTGGTAAATATATATTAGGCCTACATTTCTTTTCTATATATACAGTGCCTTGCGAACGTATTCGGTCCCCTTGAACATTTCGACCTTTTGCCACATTTCAGGCTTCAAACATAAGATATAAAACTGTATTTTTTGTGAAGAACCAACAACAAGTGGGACACAATCATGAAGTGAAACAAAATTTATTGGATATTTCAAACTTTTTTAACAAATAAAAAACATGCAAAATTATTCAGCCCCTTTACTTTCAGTGCAGCAAACTCTCTCCAGAAGTCTGTCATCAAGTCTATCGCGTGACGGGATGAAAACACACTTTACACATTCAAATGTATAAAGTCAGTAATCATAACATCAGTCAATTTAAACATCTTCATAATCTGATAAGTTTATTAAGCTTTTTATCTAAAACATCCAAACACATACAGGCAGCCATGTGCAATCGAGAATGTTTTACAGTTATAAAGTGAATAAATCAGCGCAGAAACCCTGATCCACGTACTATGCATAATCCATTACGATTTATTTGCAATTAAATAAATACGTTTCACCAGATTTTCCCCTCATTCAAGTCCTCGTTCCACACGCTCATAGTAGTCCTAGTTCTCTTCAGACGCCATTGCTGTGGAAGTCAGTCAGTGTTCGGCGCATGCTCAGTATCATCAGCTCATCGGTTCTCAAATCGAACATGTCCGAAATTAACAGTTCTCGTTCAGTGTACTGGTGATCCGAAAACCGTTGTTTGTTTTCCTCAAAAAACGGTTGCCTCTGTTGATTGCACTTGTCTCCAACCATGTCTTCACGACGTTACATGCAGTACACATGGCAAGTGATCTGAGTACCATATTCCTCCCTACAGAATCTTTGCAGATCTTTCAGATCTTGTGGACTCTCCACAAGATATTTCTTTGTTCTTTTAACAACATTGAAATTAATCCCTTAGTGGATAATTCTTTTTCTATTGTGAATTAAACTCCTGCTACCGAATATTTTTCTGTTTTGCTAAAGTAACCATTTGAGAGATGTATGTAATTTGTTTTACATTTGTTTTATTTAATTACAATAGTACAAAGAAGCAAATATTACTCCATAATATTTTCATAATATTATAAAATTATTCTTCACTTTGCAAATGTATGACAGGGTGTAACGATCCCTCCCAAGGTAAAAGAACAATAATGTTTATTCTCTCAGGTTAGTAGTCAAAAAACAAGGCAGGAACAGATCAGGTGAAGGTACTGAGGATAATCCAAAACACAATACTGAATAAACAATGCAAGGGTCAGGCCAAAATAACAATCTAAGACTATCGGCGAAGGTACAGAGGAATATCCAAAACACAATTCTGAATAAACAATGCACGTGTCAGGCCAAGCCAGGCAGAAGCGAAGGACTAGGCGGAGGCCAGGCAGGCGGCACCAGAGGCAGAGTCCAGGCCGACAAAGGCGGAGTCAACGGCTCCTTGGGAGATGGCCAGGCCGGAGGGGGCTTGGTGGGCTGAGGCAAAGGCGGACCAGGCATCGGAACCACAGCAAATACAGGAACCTGGAAGGACACAGCACAGACAAACACAGACAAACAGACAGACACAGAGAGGGGCAGAGAGACCAGGGCAGGCGCAAGCCCGGGGACAAGCACCGGAGCAGGGACTAGGGCAGACACCGGCGCGGGGACAGGGGCAGACACAGGCGCGGGGACAGGGGCAGACACCGGCGCGGGGACAGGGGCAGACACTGGCGCGGGGACAGGGGCAGACACTGGCGCGGGGACAGGTGCAGACACTGGCGCGGGGACAGGTGCAGACACTGGCGTGGGGACAGGTGCAGACACTGGCGTGGGACAGGTGCAGACACTGGCGCGGGGACAGGTGCAGACACTGGGACGAGGGCAGGCTCTGGGACAAGGGCAGGCTCTGGGACAAGGGCTGACACTGGGACAAGGGCAGACACTGGGACAAGGGCAGGCTCTGGGACAAGGGCAGGCTCGGGGACAAGGCAAGGCTCAGGCTCGGGGACAAGGCAAGGCTCAGGCTCGACTGATGGTGGTGTAGTGACCTCTGGTGGCCGGGAGGCTTAAGCGGGAGCGGCCTCTTGTGGCCGGGAGGCTTGAGCGGGAACTGCGGCCTCTTGTGGCCGAGGAGCGGGAACTGCGGCCTCTTGTGGCCGAGGAGTGGGAACTGCGGCCTCTTGTGGCCGAGGAGCGGGAACTGCGGCCTCTTGTGGCCGAGGAGCGGGAACTGTGGCCTCTTGTGGCCGAGAGACTTGGGCAACCTCTGCTGGTCGGAGACCTTGGGCGACCTCTGCTGGTCGGAGACCTTGGGCGACCTCTGCTGGTCGGAGACCTTGGGTGACCTCTGGTGGACTGTGGTGGAGACCTCTGGTGGTCTGGGCGTGATGGAGACCTTTCCTACCTGACCTATTGGTGTCTGAACCTGGGCTATCAGGGTCCTGACAGGACATCGAGGGGGCCCGAAGGAAGACTGAGGTTCTTGAGGGGCCACGGCGGCTTTCAAACAGGTACATAGATGGGGGGATTGGGTGAGCAGCCACTTCAATAAGAATGTCTCAGCCTCCTTCTTGAGTGACCCAAAACCAGCCCTCCACGAAAAGAACTGGCTAACCAGGTCTGGATGGTCACTGATTGCTTGGCCGCCTTGGGTCATCCACTCCCGATAGTCCCCATCCACTTCTGGGTCTGTCCTTAACACAGTGAATATGTAGTCCATCTTGGAACTGAGGCCGGTGGCCATCTTGGGATTGGCCATCTTGGAACTGGGGCTGGTAGCCATCTTGGAAATGAGGCCGGTGGCCATCTTGGGATCGGCCATCTTGGAACTGGAGCTGGTAGCCATCTTGGTACTGGGGCTGGTAGCCATCTTGGAACTGCGGCTGGGAGCCGCCATCTTGGAACTGGGGCTGGGAGCCGCCATCTTGGAACTGGGGCTGGGAGCAGCCATCTTGGAACTATGGCTGGGGGCAGCCATCTTGGACCTGGGGCTGGGGGCAGCCATTTTGGACCTGGGGCTGGGGGCAGCCATCTTGGACCTGGGGCTGGGGGAAGCCATTTTGGACCTGGGGCTGGGGGAAGCCATTTTTGACCTGGGGCTGGCAGTACAAAAATGTACTTACAATACCTCGCGAAGAGGCAATAGTGTGTGTGTGCTATATATACACAGACTGGGTGAGAGCAGGTGTACAGAATTTGGGTGATTGAGTCTGGGTTATGGGAATTGTAGTTCTGAGCAATCTAGGAAGGGGAAGATGTAGTTCTCAGGGAAGAGGAACTGGGAAACGTTACACAGGGCAGGTGCATGGTTTTGACGTCGCTCTGTAATATTTTTAGTTGCTTGTGCCATTTAAAAAATGGAGACTATTCTGGAGCAGCTCCCAAATATCATTTATTTGACTCTTCCTGAAAAAAAATTGAAACTTTCTTTTCTCTTTTTGTAGGTAATAATAATAGGTAGGCTAATATCATTGTCATCAAAGTTATAATCTTCATTTTATACTTGAAAATACATTGTACTCACCTGGAGCTTTTTAAAGTAAACTGCCTTGCTCATGGGCACAACAACATTTGGCCCAGTCAGGTATCTGGCAGCCATACAATTCTGACTCCCTTAATATTGATCAACCTGATATCCCCATTCAAGTTGATGACGAAACAATTCTTATTTAAACAACAAAAATTGTTACTTGGGAAGAAGGATAAATTAGTGTTTACTATCTTACCTTAACTTGACACGCAAGGGATTCAAATCTAAGTACTGGTGGACAACAGTAACAATGCTGTAACCATTGGGTCACATTGACAACTTCCTTACAGAGGGCACTTACTGAAAAAACGTGTGAACCACTGCAATAGCGCACAATGGCAGGATGTATTTCTTCATTGTAGGATTTGACTAGATTTAATCTTGAAATCATGGAACAATGCATTCAAGTGAAAACGTTGGTACACTCCCTGGTCTGTCTTTTTTATTGATTGTTAAAAGAGGCCTGAATTTGGTGAGTTGACCTGTCCTATGTATGTTGCCAGTGGTCTGGGATTTTCGAAGGTTTTTAGATGGTCTGTTCCACAGTAGACTGATTTAACTGAAATTGCTCTGCAATGTTGTAATTTTCACAGTTATAATATGGTTATAAAAGGTTTTGACCACTGTATTACCGGTACTTACACTCTTTAAATGAGGTGATCCCAGTGATTTAAACAATTACAGAACTTTTTCTAGGCTTTCTTGTCTTTTTTTCGAAGTTTGAAAAAATTAATAACCTG
Source organism: Umbra pygmaea (assembly GCA_016801145.1). Taxonomy (NCBI): domain Eukaryota; kingdom Metazoa; phylum Chordata; class Actinopteri; order Esociformes; family Umbridae; genus Umbra; species Umbra pygmaea. The sequence continues at coordinate 9,825 of JACXGM010017281.1, forward strand.
CAGTTGGACTCCTTTTTAGATGATAGAAATTGTATTATTAATGCTTCAGTCAGTCCGGCTGCTACTCTGGTACTAGAGGACATTATAAGTGGTATGGATGAAAGGAAGCATTATGCCACTTTGTTTATTGATTTATCCATGGCCTTTGACCATGGATCACCCATTTCTTCTTAAGAGGCTTTCATCAATTGGATTAGACCTGGCATCAACCATGGTGATACATTCTTGACATAGTGAAAAGAGTGTCACAGGGATTGATTCCTGTTCTTTTCACAATTTAAATGAATAATTTTGGTTCAGCTATAAATATCTGCAAAGTACACTTCTAGGCAAACTACACTTCTATGAAGATGATACTGTTGTTTATGCACCTACAGCTGACAATGCCCATTCTAAGCTTCGATCAGCCTTTATAGCCATTCAAAATGATTTTGTTTAATTGACACTGTTACTTTATGCAGGAAAAAACAGTATATGCTTGGATGGTGACTTTGCTCATGCTTATTATAAATATTTATATATATAAATATATAAATATTTGGGCATCTGGACTGATGATAGGCTGTCCTTCAAAAGGCATGTTGATGAGTTGGTTAAAAAACTAACTTATTTTATAGGAACAAGTCTTGTTTGACAATAAACAATAGCAAACAAATTGTTGAATCTACTTTTACCTGTAATTGATTATGGAGACAACATCTAAATGCATGCCTTGATGATGCTGTATATCATAGTGTCATTCGTTTTATTACAGGAGACAGGTTCAATACACATCATTGCATACTTTATCAGAAAGTAGACTGGCTTACGTTAAAAACCTACAGAGCAATACATTTTAAACCACTTATATGAATTCCTTATATGAATTCACTTTTAACTCTTAGATTGACAGGATACCATACCTGAGCTCAGGCATGGCTATCATTAAGAGATCCCTAAGATCTCCACTGAAGTGAGTAGAACTGCTTTTACTTTCTTCGCCACAGAGTACGAGAGCAGAGAAGGTGCAAGGAGCGGACTCCGTTTGACTAGTGTGCAGAGCGATATTTGAGTATGAGCGGCCCATAAGTTTCACGCTCCAGTAGCGTCACTTCACGTAGTCAGGACATGCCCAGCCTAATGAGCCTATACGTTTGTAGAGTAGCCTACTTGCCTGGCCAGTGCATTGTTAATCTGTCATCATGGAGTTCGCTAAATACTGTAATAAAGAAACTGACATACAGATGCAAAATCAAGATTCACAATAGGCCTAGGATGAAATGCCCTAATGTGGGACAATTTTTGCATTTCAGACTTTTGTGACATCTTGCTATATAAAGCCAATAAGTTACATATGCACACAATACCATTTTAAAAACACCAGGATGTTCTTTAAGCAAATTTAAAAAATGCAGATAACACATTCAGAAAATAAATTATAGACATATTAGTGCTCTTGACGCAAATTGTCTAAGACAGTTGACTACCTAATGTAGGACACTGAATAGTCTATGAAAAAAGCCCAAATCACCTTGATTGATAATAGTAAAATAGTAAGTTAGTTATTCTCTTGTTTATGAATGGATAAAGCATAGATAATTGAACATCAGGGAAATAATAAAATATTTGGATGCATTTATTATAGTCAGACGACATTAAGCAACTATTCTCTAGTCATTTTTTGTAAAAACAGACAAAAAAATCACAACAGGCATAGCCTAGACCTACTTCAAGGCAAACTATAAGATCTTGCTATTTGCAGAAAACAACAGCCCACAGCTTAAACAAACTTTAGGCTAGATTCAACCTTGTCAGAATTCATTAACAGCATTCAAATAACTAAATACACAAAAAATCTATAAACAACCATGCCCCACAACACATTTTTGACTGACTTTACCACTGTCCCACATTAGGCTAACCATGCTGTCCCACTTTTCGAAACCACATTTCCTAAATTGGGACACTAGGAAATTTGATAAAAATATAAAAAATATAGTTTTTGATGGATAAACATTTAATAAACACATTAGGCCATAAAGTAGCAGGATTGTTTTGATTAAAATTAATTTATACTCGTTAATATCAAGTTTGTCCAAACTCTATGTCATTGACATTTGTGTGAACTTTACACAAATGCATCCTGTTTGAGGACTGTATCATTCTCATATATGACTGCACAGTTGAGAGGTCATGTTATTATTATCATCACGACACCACAGTTATGGCTAACCAATAGTTTCACTGACATACATGTATTTTTTGGGGGACCTACAAACACTAGACCTTAGTTGTCCCACATTAGGCAGTGTCCCACTTTAGGAAAATTCACCCTACCTGTGATCGTGGGGGTAGGGGATGGTGCGATTTTTGTTGGGTCAGACTCATCAAGCAATTGGGGGCCGAGACTGAGAGCTACATGTAAAAATATGCACAAAGCAAGACACCTTGAAATTTTGTTGTCATTATGAATACAAAAGTTTGGTGACCCCACCCTAGATTAAAAAATGTTGGGTGACCCTCCCCTCAACAAAGAAAATAAAGACATGACCCTCCTCTATTTTCCTCCTGTGGTCATTTCCATAAATTCCAAACAGTCCCTTATAACAAAAGAAATAAAATTCCCCGCCCATAAATCTTCCTCATTGGTTGCTGTGTCATTTTGTTTTGTTTATATTCACTTGCGCGGTGTCCAACTGGGCATTCGAAACACAACAGCATTGAGAACAGCAAATACAGTGCCTTGCGAAAGTATTCGGCCCCCTTGAACTTTGACCTTTTGCCACATTTCAGGCTTCAAACAGATATGAAACTGTAATTTTTCGTGAAGAATCAACAACAAGTGGGACACAATCATGAAGTGGAACGAAATTTATTGGATATAAAAAAAACTGAAAAATTGGGCATGCAAAATTATTCAGCCCCCTTAATTTAATACTTTGTAGCGCCATCTTTTGCTGCGATTACAACTGTAAGTCGCTTGGGGTATGTCTCTATCAGTTTTGCACATCGAGAGACTGAAATATTTGCCCATTCCTCCTTGCAAAACAGCTCGAGCTCAGTGAGGTTGGATGGAGAGCGTTTGTGAACAGCAGTTTTCAATTCTTTCCACAGATTCTCAATTGGGTTTAGGTCTGGACTTTGACTTGGCCATTCTATGACCCGGATATGTTTATTTGTGAACCATTCCATTGTAGATTTTGCTTTATGTTTTGGATCATTGTCTTGTTGGAAGACAAATCTCTGTCCCAGTCTCAGGTCTTTTGCAGACTCCATCATTCTTCCAGAATGGTCCTGTATTTGGCTCCATCCATCTTCCCATCAATTTTAGTCATCTTCCCTGTCCCTGCTGAAGAGAAGCAGGCCCAAACATGATGCTGCCACCACCATGTTTGACAGTGGGGATGGTGTGTTCAGGGTGATGAGCTGTGTTGCTTTTACGCCAAACATAACGTTTTGCATTGTTGCCAAAAAGTTCCATTTTGGTTTCATCTGACCAGAGCACCTTCTTCCACATGTTTGGTGTGTCTCCCAGGTGGCTTGTGGCAAACTTTAAACAAAACAAAACTTTTCATGGATATCTTTCAGAAATGGCTTTCTTCTTGCTACTCTTCCATAAAGGCCAGATTTGTGCAACTGATTGTTGTCCTATGGACAGACTCGCCCACCTCAGCTGTAGATCTCTGCAGTTCATCCAGAGTGATCATGGGCCTCTTGGCTGCATCTCTGATCAGTCTTCTCCTTGTATGAGCTGAAAGTTTAGAGGGACGGCCGGGATTTGCAGTGGTCTGATACTCCTTCCATTTCAATATTATCGCTTGCACAGTGCTCCTTGGGATGTTTAAAGCTTGGGAAATCTTTCTGTATCCAAATCTGGCTTTAAACTTCTCTACAACAGTATCTCGGACCTGCCTGGTGTGTTCCTTGTTCTTCATGATGCTCTCAGTCCTTTCAACGGACCTCTGAGACTATCACAGAGCAGGTACATTTATACAGAGAAGTGATTACACACAGGTGGATTCTATTTATCATCATTAGTCATTTAGGTCAACATTGGATCATTCAGAGATCCTCACTGAACTTCTGGAGAGAGTTTGCTGCACTGAAAGTAAAGGGGCTGAATAATTTGTCAGTTTTTTATTTGTCAAAATTTTGAAATATCCAATAAATTTTGTTCCACTTCATGATTGTGTCCCACTTGTTGTTGCTTCTTCACAAAAAATTACAGTTTTATATCTTTATGTTTGAAGCCTGAAATGTGGCAAAAGGTCAAAATGTTCAAGGGGGGCGAATACTTTCACAAGGCACTGTAAGTTGCAATCGCCTTCAACCACATCACTGGCCATAATTTACTGAGTGCTAGAAACAGAGATCAGTATGAAAAGGTGTTTTTGGATTTCCGAATCAGAGGAAGAGGAACTTGATGATTTGGATAACATGATTTGGTTAGGTTTTGTTGTTTTATTCATGTTGTTTCAGATAGGCTGTGTTATGTTTCAAAGTATGTTAAGGAAATAGAATGGTAAGGATTTCTTTAAATTATCTTTTAGTTGCCTTTTACATGTGTTACTTGATATAGCTGATAGGCCAGACAAAAGCCTATCAGTAAACTGATAGAAGAAACCTCACCCTAGATAACTAGCTACAGTTTGAAACATACAGTTTGAAGTTCCAAACTAACACTTGTAATTTAGAACATATTATAAACTACCCATTTAAGCTATCTTTCATTTGCCTTTTACATGTGTTTTTACTGTTGTACAAAACCAAATTTAAGTTGATATAGCTGGTTGGTCAGACAAAAGCCTATCTGAGACCTGATTGAAACATTAGCTTAGGTTTCTTTTAGGAAATCAATGTCTAAACAATAGGCATAGTAGTTTGAATACTCAGTCAGACTGTGATACAGGTGTGGCTTATGTCAAAGTGGCTGAGCCAGTCTTGGCTAATACAAAATATTGTTATATTTTTTTTTCAGAATCAGTAGGGCGCACCTGACTTCTTCACCAGGCCTCAGTAGCTACGTGTTATTTCATTTAGCACAAACATTGATGCGACTACATTTATTTCATACTTTTGTGTTTGTGTATTTCAGGGTAATGTGCAGTTAAGCTGTCTTCACTCAGGGGGCTTTGGAGAACATTGGTGCCCCACAGCTCAGAGGATCCGAGAGTTTTGTGACAGAGATGCCATGGACATCAGTTGCCCTGCACCTACATCTGACACTGGACAGAAACAATCTGTAACAATATAGACTCCCATTTCATCCCATTCCATCACTTGGTTGAGTTCCCATTAACATTCATTTTCATAGTACATTGATAACAGTCTCGCTGGTCCCACATAGGAATCAACCATTACAAGGTTGTGACCAAGAACACTTACTTCTGCCTGGAGGAACAATGTGTGTTAATATTACCAGTAAGAATTATGTCTCAAATGTTTATTAATGTAACAGTTTTTATATGATACAAATAAACAAAAAATGTATCTACATATTGCTGGTTTACTAGTGACATATTTAAATTATATAATACATTTTCTATATGTTTTTAGTGTACTAAAATTATATATTAAATGTATTACAAATATATTAATAACTGAAATAAGTGGGTAAAATCTAACATAGAAGCATACTTATTACTATTGAAATAATACTTAACTATATATTTTTTTAAGGTTTTCCAAAATAAAACACTTTAGATTTACTGTTTTTTGCTTGAGAGTCAGATTGAGTCAATCACCTTGCTGCCTTTGTTTGACAGTTTCTTAACAGGTCCTGTCATTCCCTGACAAAGATGGGTGGGGCTAAGGCTTAGGAAGGTGTGAACGATCTTGAATGGGTGTGAACAAAGGGGACCTTTGTGGGGGTGAGTCTTTGGCAAAACTTTGAGGGGTGATTTCTCAGTTTTGCAATTCCAAGTGTGTCAACATTTGAAGCATCATAGGTTTTTAAATCTTTCTTCTATTTCAGTGTATTATACACCATTTGAAAGCTCTGAATCTGCAGTAGGTCACAATTGGACTGAAAATAGGTTTACAATTAGCATTTGGTTATTCAGGCTATAGGTACTGATATTGGGAACATCTAAAATGTCCGGTTTTCAATGTTTGTTTATTGACTGGCGCTTTCCAAACAATACTACGGTACTTTGTTTTTTGGACAACCCTTATCTACTTTTCGTAGAAGAAATCACTAGTATAATGCTGTGATCGTGTGGTCTTGCATTCCTGCAAGGAATCGGACGGAGGCACACTTCTCTCTCCGTCTATTCTATTCAGTGCAACTGACACAGAGAGGGAGAGGTGAGCAGGGGAGAAGGTGGAGCAGCACAAACCATACCGCAGCTGACATAGTCCTACGCTATAGAGCTGCGCATGTGCAAACAGCATTGTCATGGACCAATCACTAATGTGTATTGTTTGCTCCCTTTTATTTTTAAATAAAGAGTTTAATTTGACCAGTTATTTTTATTATTTTCATGCACTTAATCACAAGAGAGTTTTAGAACGTTGTTCATTCCTGTTTCTGTCGTGTGCAGAATCTTAGTTCAATGGACTTGATGATGTCACAAATATGTTAATTAGCATCATTATGTAACTCATCTAGCGACGTTTAGCTACATTGCGAGCAGGCTTCAGCTACTTTCTGTTGAAAATAGTTGGCAACACTGGCGGTGGGACAGTGTCCTCTTTCTTGGCAATCAATATATGGTCACCCTAGATAGACTAAAATCCTCTAGGACATATCAAGAGTCCTATGACCATGTTTTTCATGCTATAGAAAAGTACAGAAGGACTGAACAAAAGCCTCCCAGGGAAAAAGACAACTAAAAACCCTACAGCTTGGAGAACTATGGAAAAAATAAGAAATAAATGTCAAGTACTAGTACTTGGTGCACCTGTTCATAGTTGTGAATCATGTCCCTCCACACCACTACCAACACTGACACAATTGCCTGAGGTCCAGGCTCAAAGAGTGCTAGTAGTCACTGTCTATTCCTCACCAGTCAGCCCTAGGATCACAAAGGGTCAAAGGACCAGTCCCGACCAGCAGCAGCAAGAAATAGGACCAAGGGGGCCATGAGGTACTTGTTGGAGGTGTGGCCAAACTGGGCACAATCCCAGACGCTGCCCAACCAACACTTAGGTCCCAAGACAACAATGTCAGAACCAAAACTCTGGACCACGGTTGCAGTCTCCGCAACAAAAATCAAATAGTCCCAATTAACAATACCAGCAAAGAGGAGGCCCAAGAGGACCTCCAGGTAATTGCTGGGGATGTGACCAGATGGGGCATGGCTGCAGAGAATGCCTGACTAACCCTTGGGTCCCGAGGAAGAAAGAGTAAAGAAAATCAAATTGGAAACGTAATTGTTGGATGGAAAACACAATCAATTGACACAGGAAATCGTTGCAATGTTGAAGACTGTAAAGAGAAACAGCGGTGCGTTACCTACTGCATGGGAAAAAGAGTGCAACAGGCAGGTCTACAGTTGAGTTGTGTAAAGATAGTATTCGAGTCAGGATAATATATGGATGACCATAAAACTTAAGATTTAACTGACAATAGCATTCAAAGCATTATGACAAACGGGCTGACTTTTAGTTACAATTAAAAGGATAAAGGATGGCAGGTCATGTGAATTTCCGAGTTATTAAAATTAATAGGGACACTGTAGTGTCATGGTTTGGTGATGTGGTGGTGAGGAGAAACTCAGTCAGTAGATTGAAGATGGAAACAACAATAGTTTATTTGATGATCTGGAAACATAAAGTGGCAGCCTGCAGGATATGCCTATAGCGAGTGGTAAATAAGTAGTGATGGGCAAATGAAGCTTTGGTGAAGCACTGAACCACTTCGAACAATTGGTTCGAAAATGGGTTAATTACTCGAAGCGTCAGTAACAGCGACCTCGCCTGGTGAAGTGCCAAAGCTGCATCTAAATTATCCCGGCTAGATAGTGGACAAGAGGCTTTAATATGAGTGAAATAAATCTAGTGCACGCACCTATCCCCCCTACACACAAACACAGTGCAACATGTATAATAACAAAGGGATATCATAGTGTTTTACAAATACAGACTGATTTATTTGTGTATTGTGTTATTGTTATTGGGGAGAGAGTGGTTGGGGATACGGAGGATGTGCTGGGAAAATATAGCACAAGTTGTGTGTGCTTGCGAAACTATGGCCAGGGGGTAGGTGGGATAAGGAACACTCAAAGATATTTATTAAGGAACGTTGTTTTTTTTCCACACTTTTTTTCCTCACAGCCTAATGGCTACACTAATCATATAGACCTATCGTTATAAAGTATGCTAATGTTTATATACACATTTGAGACAGTTATTAGTATAGGCTGCTGATAGTTGCAGTTCAATACCTTTACTTTTAGCCTAATATTTTATAATAATATTTAACAGTCAGCGCACCTTATCAGGAGCGATTAAAATAAAGTTTTCCCACGCCAGAACGATCTTCCTAGATGCTTATAATAATAACAATAAATCGATAAGAAAAAATGAATGCTTGTCACTGTAGAGGCTACTACGAACCAAAGGCAATGTTGTGCATTAAGGTTTTTATGCTTTGAGCGCGCTAGAATTTAAGCAGTGGCAGCACAGTCCTGACTGTTTCCATACTGTCATTGACTGTTTCGCGTGCCGCTGCGAACCACTCAGGTGATTCATTCAGAGAATGAAACAGTTAATGCTTCGGACGTCATATGTCACGTGATTTTTCCATACCAAAGCAAGCTTCGGAGCAGTGGTTCAAATGGAATTGTAGTTAATGTATCGGCGCACGTTTCAAAGCTTCAGTTTCAAATTGCCATCACTACAAATGTAATGGGTGTTACGTCATGGCCCTGTGAAGGGTGGAGGTTAGGGACATTGGTAATTGCCATGGATGTATTAATAACAGGATGGAATGATCTCATTGATTTCAACGGAGAGAGCTTGAAGCCCAATTGAACAACTTTTTAAAATGATAGCCGAGCATACTGCGCAGCCTCAGCTGAGCGTGATGATGTAGATGTGATGTGAGCAACGTCTCTGAAAGCGGTAATTTTTATGTTAGACACGCCTGAAGAATCTGCTCCCATTTGCATAGACAGCATTCCCTAATCTTGCTCATGTAGAGACTTGAGACCATAGTAGCAACCTTTGGTAAGTATTCTGATTATTTTTGTAATTTTGCATAGTATTTTTGTATTTTAAAATCTAACGCCAAGACATTCAAGAACGGGTGACATTAATTCATACCCAATAGATAGGAGATAGGCACAGGCTAATTATTGCTAATTCAAATGCTAGTTAACATTAGTAACTAAACTAACTGCTAACGTAAGTCGAAACTGTCATTTATTTAACTGCCGTGGCAACACATATTTTAAATATTATTTAAGCACGATGAAATTAGGCATTGGTAAATATAACATGCTTGCTGGACACTAATTAACATGGGTAATTGATGCACATGTTGTATAACGTTTATAGTCGCCGAATATAACCACAAAGTGGCGTTAACTGTAATTTACATCGCAAGAAAAATTGAAAAGTCAGTCATATAAAAGCTATTCAGTAAATCATTTAGGAGAAAAGTGTCTGCTTTGGCCTGGTAAATAATAGATAGATAATAAAATAACAATAACAAATGTCACCAAGAATATCTATTACTAATGGTTGACCTTTTCATTTTTCATAAGTTCAAATATAACTGCAACTTTTAACTGCACTGCTTTACACAAACCTAACAAAGGTAAGCCATGTAGCTATAGTATAATTTAGATTAAATTTGAATATGTAAATCAACACATTGACCATAAGAGAGTAAGATAATAAATGAACCATGTGTGTTAACAAATGTGTACTGACAATGACAAAACACTGTTCTGATTGTATGCTATTAACAGGTCTATTTCTTAAGATCATGGGCAGCAGCTACATTCGTCGTGGGGAAGAGAGGGCCGGAGAGTCCATGGGGGCCAAGGTTCACTGGTTTGGCTGGGGTGGTCTTCGATGGCACGGACTCCT